>SNQJ01S0021686.1:0-22724 GCA_010110895.2 Picea sitchensis | reverse complement strand
ACTTCTTGGTGATCTTAGTACATGGTATGGTACATGTTTTGGTACATGGTATGGTACAAGTTTGATGCATGGTTGATGTACATGGTTGATATACATGGTATGGTACAGGTTCTGGTACATGGTTGATGTACATGGTATGGTGATGGTTTTGGTATCCATGTGAGTGGATCTGGATCTGGTTGGTTTATGATAATATATCAGTGACAAATATAGTGACATTCACAGGTTGGATGATTGGTTGATCATTGTATATAGGTTTTTGTGATAGAGTGACAATGATTGGTTGATGTGACAATGACAGTGACAACTTGATAGTGGAAGTTACAGGTTGATCAGTGGTAGTGACAGTTTGAGTCTACACTTATATCTCAGGGTGACATGATGGGGAAAGGAAAGGGGGTTGTGTCCTCCTTTAAGTTGGTGCCAAAGAATTAAGGGAGTCATAGCTTCCTTAAGGTTGGATCCTGTAAATCAGGGGGTCATAGCTTCCTTCCAGTTGGAGCCAGACAACACAAGGAGTTGGAGCTTCCTTTAGGTTGGAGCTTGCAAATCAGGTGGTCATATCCTCCTTCTAGTTGTAGCTGGAGAATTCAGAGAGTTGTATCTTCCTTCAGGTTGGTGCCTATAAATTAGGGGGTTGGTACCTCCTTCTAGTTGGTTCTAGAGAATTTGGAAGTTGGTGTTTCCTATGAATGTATTCTTGATATATATAAGAAATCATTCCTTAGTTTTCCCATTTGGGTTTCCACATAAATTATGGTGTATTTTGTATCTGTGGTTGGTTATTAGGCACCGATGAATGATATTGTTTATGATGTAATGATATATTGGATGCATACGTGATAAATATTGAATACTGCTAAAAAAGTTGAATTTATTGAATACTATTGATAAAGTCGAAGTTTATATATATACTATGATTGAAAGTGGTTAATGTCCTCATATTGATTCATCCCCCCTCCAAGTATTCCAACAATTGGTATCAGATTAGGTCCTTCAAGAAAAAATTCTAACCACTGGAAGGAAGATCACGGAGTACATTGAGATTGGAGTACCACAGTTTGATGGTCAGAATGGTCTAAGCTATGAGATATGGAGACACAAGATGAAAAAATTTCTAGGAGAACATGGGTATGATGTTTGACAATCACTTGTTACAAGATACATTAGTTCAAAGAAACAAAAGACTACAACCAATAAGGTTTTGAAGAGAAACTACAAAATAGAAATGGATTTCATCTTGGAAGGATTACCAGATTCGGTAAAAGACAAAGTGGGACAATGTTCATCAGCCTAAGAACTTTGGGATAATATAAATAATCTATACTTTAAGGAATCCCATTATATCACATATCCAGAGAAAGTCAATCAGAATAAAGAAGATGTTGAAGAAAAGTAAGTAGAAGGATGTTCATCATGCCAAACAGATTCATAAGAAGAAGATTGTGAAGCAGGTGTAATGGACTTTGAGACTGCACTAATCAGTGCTTTAGATGAGAAAAGAAAGAAGGGAAATCAAGTCCCTCAAGGAAGAATAGATCAGGCTAAATGAAAGTTTTGGAGAATTCAAGCAGTTTGTATTGAATCTAAAATATCAGCTGGAAGAATCCAAAGTGATTGAAGGAACCCTTAAGGAATAGTTGAAAGAGAAGCAGTGTTTGGAAGTTGAAGCAATATCACAAAGACAGGAAGAAAATAAGAGAGAAGAAATTTTGACAAATCATCTCAAGGAAAGATCTGAGGATTTAAACAATATTGAAGTGTAATTTGATCAACACGAAAGAAGACTTGAAGAAGAAATAATCTATTTGAAGACCCAACTTGAAGAAGAAAAGAAAAAGGAAGAAGTCATGAAGATCCATATGATGAAGAAAGAAGAATATTGTGATAATCTTGAAGAATAAGTTGTCACATTAAGAATTAAAGTTTTCAAGATCATCAAGAACACTGAAGAGAGATAAATCCCCACATCATCAGTAATAAAGTTGAAGGAAAATGTTATAGGTTACTAGAAAGGAATAATGAAGAGAAGGCTAAGAGTTATGCATAAGTCATCAAAGACTCTACCAAGAAGGAAGTATGTGAGCCCGCAAAGGAGAAAATTCCAAAAATCAAGAAGAAGGCTACATAAGAGACATGTATCAAAGAAGACCGTCCAATTTCAAGTATTAAAAAAGATTCAATCATTAGGAAGGAAACAAAAGAATAGAATATCGTGATCAACCAAGGCATGAATTCAAAAGGAATACATCACAAAGAAGATCAGTCACTCCTAGGTATCAAAATTTATTTTATGGTCATTATTTTACTTGTAATAACTTTGGACATAAAGTTGTAGATTGCAAAGCTTATGGAAGAAATGGTCAACCAATAAATGTGTATGTGGCCCCACACAATATTGAATGTTACAAATTCCACAACTATAGACACATAGCTCATGATTTTAGAAGCATGATGTATACTTCTATGAAAGAAAACATTGATATTAGATATAAGAATATTTGGAGAAGAAAACAAGAACAAGTAAAGGAAGAACATATGAATTAAGAACACCCATAATTCATATTCTCAGGATTTGCAGTAGTACAAGATCAGGACAAATCTACAGGAAAAAAGGAAGATGTCAGATACATGAAGGTTTGGAGAAGAAATGAAAAACAAGAATAACATGTAAATGAAAACCAGGTCCTAGAGATCGTATTCACAAGATTTGCAGCAATGCAAAATCATGATGAATCTACAGGCAAAGAGAAAAATGCCAGAATTCAGGAAGATGATAAAGAGGAAGATGTCAAAATTTAGGAAAATTATGAAGATGAAGATTACTCCAAATTAGGTAGACTTCCTCCACTTTTCTGATCCATCCGACTTGGAGACTCTAAGGAATATGAATATTGAAGAGGGGGATTCTAAGCAATAACGCTATAGATCAGAGAACTATCTTTTGAGTAGTCTGAAGTGTTTTCAAATTATGGGAAGGCATGTTCATAGTGGTTTAATGACATAAGTGCATAATGTAATTTAACAGTTTGATTGTTCAAGGATAAAATTTTGGAACACATATCTATGCAGGTATCAGCTAACAGTTACATAGGTAGAGGTTCATGATTGTATAGGGATTTCCAAGCATATATTCAGGCAACGATATATTCAATACATATTGTTACAGACATATAGAGTATAATTTACATATTGAATAGATAGATTGAAAATAAGGAATATGCAGTGAGAAGTTGCAGAGCATTCAAAGAAGTCTTCAAAATGATAAAGTGACAGATGGGTCAACATTGTGTGCAATTGAGTAGTAGGATCATGGATAATTTATGACATATGGACATATATGGATGTATGTTATCATTGGTAGGTATATACAGATATATGATAGTATATGAAAACATATTGACAAGTGGAATAACTTAGTCATAGGAAGACAAGCACTGAAAGAAACAACAAAATAGGGAAAGAGAAATTGTCAGCAGAAGCCATACCGTCAAAGGAAAATTGTTGAAAAGTATGGTAATTAATGTGAACTTGAAAAGCCATGAAGATTTGAAGTCAAGTAATTTTTGAATTATTTTTATATATGTTAGTGAATTACAAGAGGAAGCACCAATGGAAAAACAACCCTAGAAGAGAAGAAAGGAAGCAAGTACAAGAAGCCCCACATTGATATACACGACATCTTGCAGAGAAGTTAAGGGGAGATAAATTGTCAGAGAGAGAGACCAGATTAGTAGAATGAAGAAAGGGGGAGACATATTGATAGGGGGATTTACCCTTTTTCCTATGATGTCAAAGAGGAAGAAAGAGAAAGATCAAAAGAGAAAGATCAGAAGCATGAAGTTAGGGGGAGAAACCCCAAAGGTAGATACCCTTTGCCATTGATATCAAAGGTGGAGAGAAATATGAGGAGGGAAATATGAGGATCATTGGTCACATGTGGAGCATGAGTGTTTCCATCAATGCCAAAGGAGGATATTGTTGGATAGTTGGTTGTCATTGATGTTGTTGGAAATCTCGTTTTCATTGATGTCAACATAAGTGGTTGTCATTGATGTCAATAGATGTGATGGGTATAATTGAAGAAGTATCCAAAGTGGTCCCATTATGGTGTATCTTTAATCACATCCCTCACGGGAAGACACTTTGAAGAAGTCTACAAGAAACCCATCGGTGTGGTCATGAGGAATGAAGTTGAGTAAGGAAAATGAGGTTGAAGAATACTTCAAGTTTATACAAAACACTCATAGATGGATAATCCTCATCATGACGTTTCCAACTGTAGGTGGCATGCCACATGGTTCCTCACGGTTGAGGAGTTATGTCCTCATGAAGTTGAAAGCCTTGAAGAATGGTTCATGAAGTTGAAAGCCTTGAAGAATGGTCAAGAAGCCCCTAAACGGTTGCAACAAGAAGTTTCAAGTCATTAATTAAAGGGTAAAATGGTTATAACAATAAAGTATAGGTTGATCCTAAATTTAAGGAAATAAGTCACATGGATAAGTATAAATACACTTCAAGAAGACTCTCATTCTTGCACACACAAGTTCAATGATTATCTATCTTTCAAGTGATCTTTTGAAAAAAAACATTCATAGCATATCTAAGGAAGTGAAGTCTGAGGTAGTGAAGGAAGCAAATGAAATTTTTTGATGCTATTAGTTTTCTAAGGATATCCGCAGGTCACAGTGGAGCAAGGCGTAGACATCCGTGGGTCGTAGTGGAGCAAAGCGCAAACATCCGCGGGTTGATAGTGTGCAAGTTGCGGATTAGTGGAAAAGGTCTTGAAGAAGATGACATATTTTGTTTGCTGAAGATGATATGCACCAGGTTGGTCTGTTGATCTGAGATGATATGCACTAGGTCTTCTTCATCGGTAAGGATATGTATTTTATGTGTTTGTTTGAGGCTTGTATCATGGATGGTATGGCACATTCTTAAGGCATGTCTTGGAGGCCCTTGGTTGAGGTTCATATCTTGGTGATATTGATACATGCTTGAGTCATATCCTTGTTACATTGTATATGGTTGTTATGTTTCATTTTTAGAGGCACATCTTTGTGATATTGGCATATATTATGGCACATGGTATGATACATGCTTGAGGTACATTGTGGCACATGGTTTGGATATTTGGGCATATGCTTTGAGGTACACCTTGGTGATGTTATGGTACATTGATTAGAAGCATATCTTGGCTATCTTGGTATCTGGTTTGGTATATGTCATGGTAATGATATCACATGCTTGAGAAACTCCATTGATGATATCCTATTGTATATGGTGGCATGTGTGTGAGGAACATTATTTTGTGATTGGTTGAGGAACATCATTTGGTACATAGTTGATGCTTGGTACATGGTACATGGTGTTGGTATACGATTGAGGTATATGGTTGATCATTGATGTTATGGTACGCACACTTGGCATATATTATGGTACATGATTGGTGATATTGAGAAACATCTTGGAGATGTTATGTTTCATGAGTTGATGATGATATGGTACATTTCTAGAGGCACTTCTTGGTGATATTAGTACATGGTATGGTACAAGTTTTATGCATAGTTGATGTACATGGAATGGTACAAGTTTTTGTACATGGTTGATGCACATGGTATGGTGATGGTTTTGGTATCAATGTGAGTGGATCTGGCTATGGTTGGTTGATGATAATGGCTAGGAGCTTGTAAATCATGGGGTCGTAGCCTCCTTCTAGTTGTAGCTGGAGAATTTAGGGAGTTGTATCTTCTTTTAGGTTGGTGCCTATAAATGAGGGGGTTGGTTCCTCCTTTCAGTTGGTGCTGGAGAATTTGGAAGTTGGTGCTTCCTATGAATGTATTCTTGATATATATAAGAAAACATTATGTGGTTTTCTCCCATTTGGGTTTCCATGTAAATTCTGGTGTACTGTGTATTTGTGGTTGGTTATTATGCACTGATGACTAATACTATTTATGATGCAATGATATACTGAATGCATAAATGATAAATATTGAACACTGTTGATAAAGTTGAAGTTTACATATATATTGTGATTGAAAGTGGTTAAAGTTCTTATACTGATTCACCCCCCTCTCTCAGTATTCCAATAGGGGGGAGGGGCCAAACAAGATTCCACCTTCACATGGTTGTCCCTATTTAGTAGAGAATAAATTATTGTCGAAACCAAGAGGAGATAATGCATGAGGTATTCCCTTTTAGTATTTCTAGAGTGTCATACATTTTTAATTATTATTCAGTCATATAACATTTTATTCTCTTTGACAAAAGAAATCTCATAGATGTTTAGTTATTATTCAGTCATTTAACCTTTTATTGTCTTTGAAAAATCCAGGTATGAAGGGAGATCACCTCCATGATCCACAAAACATTTCTGATAAGGTAAAAAACATTTACTTCTCTTGTGTCATGAAAATTTCATTCATTTCCTTGTATATTTAAATTCAAAATCCATAGACAGATAATGGTGGAAACAACTATTATTCATTTAATAATATTGTTTTTAGAGATTATTGACTGTAAGTTGATGTGGCATATTATGTTTTCCCTTAAAAATTTTGTTTTCCAATGTTCAATGTTGAGAAACACCTATTCAGAGGACTTAGCGATGTATAATGTTGGTTGGAGTTAGTGATTGATTCAATGAAAATTGACATCAATATTGATAAATTGGATGGCGCAAAACACATGATTTTCACCTGCATACTTACCCTTCAAAATCCCAACTACATACTTATCATTCATAGAAACATTATTAGAATGAGATACTCAACAAATGTTTGGAGGGACATTTGAAAAGTTATGTTTGCGGTTTTCTGAGATTTTTTTTTTNTTTTCAGTTGCATTTGATAACTTGGGAGAGGAATAGCACCTGAGAAAATATTAATGATTCACATAAACACCATTATACTTAATGTACGGTTCATGTTTCACATGATTTAGATCCTCACGAAGTCCATCTAATAAAAGGCGTAGGCTAAAGGCCAAACAAAACGAACCTTTGCCGGCAACCCTTTTCCATGTCCGGACTCCCTTCGTCGATCACGTCAGAGCTCCAGCTGGCTACCTCGCCATATTAATGTATCATATGCCTCTAGCTTAAACTATCATGCACCATGCTCCCTGCACCTTTCGTCAACCATCATTTGAATTTGTCCATGCCATATATTGTATGGCGTCTATGATATACGACATTGATCGTCGATGGACGACCAATACAATGCATTAATGGCATGATATTCTGAATTTTGTAATGGCTCCTATAATCAATTCCCATTCAAACTCAAATTTTGAATTTTGAATTTTTAAATCCGCGCACCTATATTGTGTTTCATTGGAATTTTTTGATGCAACACCCCCACCTGAGCAGGGTCTGCTTGACCTCCCAGCCTATGGATCTTCAAATTCCTTTGAGCCAAAATGGCTCTTTGATTCCTAGCTGAAATATTCAACACATATAACCACAGTTCCTTTTAGAAGTTACACCCACGCGAACAAGCGCTAGGCATAAACCTCCACTCCACGTGACCACTGGCATGACCACATACTTAACCCCAAAAGGGCGTGTCATGTTTCACGATATCGGGACTTCCGTTACAAAGCACCCTAGTTCCTCCAGTTCTCGAAATCCTGAAATGGGTTAACGGTCTCTATCTCCTCCTTTAAATTCTCCTGATGTGACCCTCGACTGTGACTTGGGGCCCAACCTTCGAGCATGTTGGTATTTCATGTATCGGGGGTCCGCGATGTAGATTTCATCCCTTCGCCCGATATCCAGAATCACGATATTTCTTTGCAACAGATCAACGGTCCAGACTCTCCCACGATTTGATGGTCCATATCATGTCGGGATTTCATGTTTCACGACTTCCGGGTAGTTGTTTCCTCCGCACTCCCAACTCCCGAAATGTCGAAATTCCATAACGCCCAAATCAACGGCTCATGCTCCTATGGATCTAAAAAATTCTATCCCTCCTGAGCTTGCAAGTGTTGAAAGACTCTCACCTTATCCTTACTACAACTCCACTGGATATAACGGTCCATGGGAAATCAGTGGTTCTCCCTTTGAGAATTTCAACCGTTCGTTCAGGATCTTAGAGACTCCTCACCAAATAACTTGGTGGCAACCCTTCCGAGCTTATTTTCCACGAGGTGACTCCAAACCTCATCCTTACTTTGAATTCCTTGAAGTCTCTATCCCTCCTAAGCTTGGTTCTTGCTGCAAACTCAAGGATTCCAAGGAGTCCTGCACGCACTCCTTGCGGCCTTCACGATAATATCCGATTATGCAAACACTCCAACTCCACGCACTCCTTGTGACAGAAGTTATTCAACCACTCTCTTGGGTTGGAAAAATCTAAGACTTCAACCGGGCCTGCGCACACCTTGCACGACTCAGTGCTATATTTTCACTTATGTTGGTATAAGAACAACTCTATCTCTCCTAATCTTTTCTGAGGTAAAACCTAGAATTTGTCAACGCACTCCTTGTGAACTTTCACTGCACTTCTTGCAGGAATTATCAGGATGAGAAACAATTGAAACTCATACTCTCCCTCTCATATACTTCATACATTCAACATGAAATCACACACATACACAACATTGAAACAAATGCATAACAGAGCATATAAGCAAACTGTAAACATACCATTCAATAGATGCAAATAGTAATCATAAAACACCATGAAATTGGATCAAATCATTCTTATATTAATCCAAGTGCTTCTATACATGAGTTCCATATCAACAACTATCTTCCTATACAACTTCTACAACCTCTATTCTTCTCTTCTCTCTTGCTCTACAACCTCTACTCTTACAACGAGAACTCTCCTAATACAATACATACGAGGGAGCTTTCTCGAGTTTTCCCTTCTACAACCTCAAGCTATCTAATCAAATTAAAGACCACATCTAATTTACATTGATTACATTAAATGACTACAACCGACAGATGAGAGGGACACTCAATATCTGCATTACAATCCCCAAAAAATTTAAGAACAATTACATCCTTCCAGCTATTACATTAATGTGCTATATTTTGAATTCAAATTGTTTTCAAAATGGGTGCTGGTGCATATCCAACTGTCCTCCACTTGCACTTGCTTTGCTGGTGACGCTCTTGCATCATACACCTCTGGCTGAAAAATTCATGGACTCCTGTCCATGAGCTCTTGCACTGTCTGTCCATGTTTCTGGATATCTAGTTCACTTTCCCAATTGGCATGTTCAATCGGGTGTCCTTTCCACTTTACCAGATATTCAAAATATGTCTTCTGCCTGGTCTTCTTACTAACTCTCTGATCAATGATCCTTTCCATCTGCATATTTTCAGCTACAAGCATCTATTTGACCCACTGAACTTCCTTCTGATTTTCTTCTCCTCTCGCTTCATCTTCTCTGTAAGGATAGAGATATTCTATGTTGAATATAGGTGATATTCCAACACCATCTGGCAATTTGATCTCATAATCATTTGCCTCAAATTTTTGTAAAATCTTACACGACCCTATCTTTTTCATCTTTAGCTTATTATATGTTCCCCTTGGGAATATTTCTTTTCTTAGATGTGCTAAAACCAAATCTCCCACTTCGAACTGAAGTTCTCTTTTGTGTTGATTTTATCTACACTTGTATTCCTGGTTGGAACTCTGCAACCGCTCTTTAATCTTACTGTGGAGCTCCTGCATCTCTGTTGTAAAATATTCTGCTCCAGCACTTCTGAACTCATTCTTCTCTACGTCTCTCAACTTAGATACTCCTCTTAGCTGCATTCCATACATTATCTGAAATGGGATTTGTCTTGTGCTTCTGTTAGGTGAGTCATTATATGCAAATTCTGCTTGCGGCAAAATCTGATCCCACTGACTATGATGTTCAACTACTAAACCCCTCAAAAAGTCACCTAAACTTCGATTTACTACTTCAGTCTGTCCATCCATTTGAGGGTGATATGTTGAGCTAAGAGATAAATATGTCCCCATCTTCTTCCATAGTGTCCTCCATAAATGACCATCAAATTTGGTATCTTTGTCTGAAACAATACTCTTGGGTAAACCATGAAGTCAAACAACTTCTTTGAAAAAAAAAATTGCAATGTGTGTTGCATCACTAGTTTTCTGACATGGAATGAAATGTTCCATTTTTTAGAATCTGTCGACTACCACGAATATGGAATCACGACCTCTTTTTTTCCTCAACATTCCTAACACAAAATCCATGCTTACTGCGTACCACGACCTCTCTGGTATTGGAAATGGTTGATACAACCCTGTATTCTATATTTTCCCCTTTGCGTGCTGGAAAATTCTACATATGTTGAAAAACTTCTTGACATCTGTCCTCATTCTTAGCCAATAATATAAATTGTTCAGCTACGCAAATGTTTTATCGTGGCCTAAATGTCCAGCGAATCCCCCACTGTGTTTTTCCTTCAAAAGGTTTTCTCTCATAGAACTCTTCGGGATACACAATTGATTTCCTTTGAATAACAGTCTGTCTTGAATTAGATATTCAATCCATTGGCTTCTATCTCTTAGAACATGATTCTCGCATGCTTCATAATCATCCTTGAAATCTAAATCATCTCTTTGCATATCCTTAAGGCTATCAAAACCTAAGGTATTCACACGAAACTCCTGCAGAATCAAACATTTCCTGCTCAATGCATCAACAACCTTGTTAGCATTTCCAGAAATGTGATTTATAACAAAAGTAAATTTCTGCATAAATTCAACCCATTTTGCATGTTTCTGGTTCAATTTATCCTGTCTGGTTATAAGTTGTAAAGCATGGTTGTCGCTATACAAAACGAACTCTTTCGGAACTAGGTAGTGCCTCCATTTCTTCAATGCATGTATGACTACATAAAACTCTTTATCATACGTGGAATATTTCATCTTGGTCTCATTCAACTTCTTGCTGAAGTATGCAACTGGTCTTTTGTCTTGACTTAAGACTGATCCAATCACAAATCCACTTGTGTCACATCTCACTTGACATTTTTTTCTGAAGTCTGGCAGAACCAAAACTGGTTGTTCAGTTATCTTCTCTTTCAAAAAATTGAAAATTTTCTCCGCTTCCTCTGTCCAATGAAAAGATTTATGTCTTTTCTTGACCGTGTCCATCATTGGTGCACACATTCCACTAAAATTCCTGATGAACTTCCTGTAAAAACTGGCTAGTCCATGGAAGCTTCTGACTTCAAAGATATTCCTTGGCAATGGCCATTGTTTGATTTATTTTACCTTATCTGAATCCATCTTCAACTCATTCGAAGAGATCACAAAACCCAAATAAATGAGTTTTGTCTTCATGAAAGATGTCTTCTTCAGATTTATCAACAACTTCTCTTGCTGTAACCTCCTCACCACTAGATTTAAATGTCTCAAATGTTCTTCCTCCATCTTATTGAAGATCAATATATCATCAAGATACACAATTACAAATTTCCCAATGAAATCTTTCAAGACTTCGTTCATCAATCTTATGAAAGTACTCAGCGCATTCATCAAACCAAATGACATGGCAAGACATTCATACAATCCTTCATTCATATTGAATTTTGTCTTCCATTCATCACCTTCTCTCATTCTAATCCGATGATACCTGCTTTTCAAATCAATTTTTGAAAAAAAAATTGCTCCATTCAAGCAATCCATCAAGTCATCCATCCTGGGTAAAGAAAATCTATACTTGATGGTGATTTTGTTTATAGCCTTTGAGTCTATACACATTCTCCATCCACCATCGTTATTTGGACTTAAAATTGTTGGTATAATGCATGGACTCAAGCTTTCTCTAACCAACCCTTTGTCCATCAAATCCTGGACTTGTCTCTTGACCTATTCATTCTCCTGCGGTGTCAGTCTGTATGCTACCTTGTTTGGAAAAATCGCCCCGGTACAAGGTCAATGTGATGGCTTATAATTCCGATGGGTGACAACGAACAAGGTAAATTGTCCACCACTATATCAACAAAATTCTCCAGCAGTTCCTAAATTTCCTCAGGTAGATCATCCATCGATCTGCTGGTCAAGATGAATCTAGGTTTCCTAACCACAACAAATTGCATGTATTCTTATTTCTTTACTTCCTCCAGAAGTTCCTTCCCATTAATGAGAAGTATATTATTGCTTGCTTCTTCTTTCACCTTCTTGTCTTCAATTGGCAGCAACATATGTGTCCTACCATTTTTCTCCAAGGTGTATGTGTTCTTTCTTCCGTCATGGAAAACATTTCTATCATATTGCCACGACCTCCCCAACAAAAGATGACAAAAATCCATGGGAATAACATCACATAAGATCTCATCTCTGTATCCCCCTATCTTAAATTCAACTAAACACTATTTAGTGACTGTTACCTGATTTCCCTTTTGTAACCATGAAACCTTGTATGGGATTGGATGTGCAACTGTCTCCAATTCCATCTTCTCCACCATCGCTATGGATACCAGATTATCTATGCTTCCACTATCAACTATTACTTTGCATACCCTATCCTTGGTCTTGCAAGCAGTTCTAAACAAACTATTTCTTTGGATTGGATTCTCTATCTCTTTCTCTAGCTTCAAGAGAATTTTCCTCATCATTAAGGATCTTCCACCTTCTGTATCTTCTACCTCAACATTTCGCCTTTGCGCTTCTGAAATGTGATATTTTCCTCCTCCATATATTTTTATATCGGGACATTCAAAAGATTTGTGTCCTATATTTCCACAGATAAAACACTTTATTTCACCTCCTCTACCTCTTCCTCATCCTCTTGCTCGAGGAAAAGTGTTCCTATCAACATATTGTCCTCCTTGTGAGATTCCTCCCCTTTTTGGGTGGTTATGTCGTTTCTTCTCTTCATCTTTGGGCTTCTGTACTCTGTCCTGGGAAACTACTTTTCCTCTGCTTTGACTTCTACCTCTGCCCCTTTGACCTTGATTTCGGGCCAATTTCACTTCTTCCCTTGAAGTAATCTGATAAGAATATTCCACAGTTCTGATTGTCACCATGCTCATCTCATCCTGATTCTCATATCTCGGGCCATTCATATATCTGGTGACTTTTTCATCATCACTCTCATGATGACCCACTCTGATATTTAATCTGTAAAACGCCTCAGTGTATTCCTTCACTATCATCCCTTTCTGTCTCAAATTATGCATTCTTCGGAACATATTGATATGGTAATCTTTGGGTATAAATTTGGCTTTCATCTTTGCTACCATTCTATCCCAACTTTTGATTCTTTGTTTTCCTTTGCAACTTTTGTCAGACTGCAGTCCATCCCACCATAGTGTTGCATGACTTTTCATTCTAGTGACAACATGTTTTACTTTCTTATCTTCTTTGATATCCTCATAGTCAAAGTATTTATCCATAGCTCTAAACCAATCTAGTAGCTCCTCAACATCTAAGTTGCCTTCATACATCGGGATGTCCATTTTTTCTCTGGCACCTATTCTTGAAACAACTTTTAATAGACGTTCTTCTGTAGCATCTTGGACTATGACTTCTTTTCCATCTCCAACTTTATTTTCGCTTTCAGCCTCACTGATATCTCCAGTATCAAGTGTTCGCCTTTGTGTTGTCTCCATGGCATCTAATCAAGCACAAAGTTCTCTCATTTCCTTTTCCATGGCTGGATCGGGCATTGGTCTTTATTGACATCTTCTTGGTGGCATTGTTTCAATCTATCCATGCAAAATTTAAATCACAACTGTCCGCAATCTTCCCTCTACATAAAACAAAATTTGTTATCTCTGATACCACCTGACGCAACACCCCCACCTCAGCAGGGTCCGCTTGATCTCTCAGTTTATGGATCTTCAAATTCCTTTGATTCGAAATGGCTCTTTGATTCCCAGCTGGAATCTTCAACACATATAACCACATGTCCTTTTAGAAGTTACACCCACACGAACAAGTGCTAGGCGTAAACCTCCACTCTACGTGACCATTGGCATGACCACAATCTTAACCCCAAAAGGGTGCGTCCTGTTTCGCGATATCGGGACTTCCCTTACAAAGAACCACGGTTCCTCTGGTTCCCGAAATCCCGAAATGGGTTAACGGTCTCTAGATCCTCCCTTGAATTCTCCTAATGTGACCCTCAGCCGCGACCTAGGTTCCAACCTTCGAGCGTGTCAGGATTTTGTGTATCGGGGGTCCGCGATGTAGATTTACGCCCTTCGCCCGATATCCTAAATCGTGACATTTATTCATCATAGATCAACATTCCAAACTCTCCCACAATCTGATGGTCTAGATCACATCAGGATTTCGCGTTTCACGACTTCTAGGTAGTTGTTTCCTCTGCACTCCCGACTCCCGACATGCCGAAATTCTGGAACGCCCAAATCAATGGCTCACACTCCTCTGGATCTAATGGTTTCTATCCCTCCTGAGCTTGTGAGTGTTTAAAGACTCTTTCCTTATCCTTCCTACAACTCCACTGGATCTAATGATCCACTGGAAATCGGTGGTTCTCCCTCTGAGAATTTCAACCATCTGTTCAGGCTCTTAGAGACTCCTCACCAAATAACTTGGTGTCAACCCTTCTGAGCTTAGTTTCCACGAGGTGAATTCAAACCTCGTCCTTCCTATGAACTCCTCGAAGTCTCTACCCCTCCTGAGCTTGGTTCTTGCTGCAAACTCAAGGATTCCAAGGAATCATGCATGCACTCCTTGCATCCTTCATGATAATCTCTGATTATCCAAACACTCCAACTCCACACACTCCTTGCGACATAAGTTCTTCAACCACTCACTTGGGTTGGAAAAATCTAAGACTTCAACCGAGCCTGGATACACCATGCATGGCTCTGTGCTATATTTTCACTTCTGTTGGTATAATAACAACTCTATCTCTCCTGATATTTTCTGAGGTAAAACCCAGAATATGTCAATGCACACCTTGCAGACTTTCACTGCACTCCTTGCAGGAATTATCAGGACGAGAAACAATTGAAACTCCTACTCTCCCTCTCATAGACTTCATACATTTAACATGAAATCACACACATACACAACATTGAAACAAATGCATAACAGAACATATAAGCAAACTGTAAACATACCATTCAATAGATGCAAACAACAATCATAAAACACCATGAAATTGGATCAAATCATTCTTATATTAATCCAAGTGCTTTTGTACATGATTTCAATAGCAACAACTATCTTCCTATACAACTTCTACAACCTCTGTTCTTCTCTACTCTCTTGCTCTACAACCTCTACTCTTACAATGAGAATTCTCCTAATACAATACATACGAGGGAGCTTTCTCAAGTTTTCCCTCTTACAAACTCAAGCTATCTAATTGAATTAAAGTCTACATCTACTTTACATTGATTACATTAAATGACTACAACCGACAGATGAGAGCGATGCTCAAGATCCGCATTACGATCCCCAAAAAATTTAAGAACAATTACATCCTTCCATCTATTACATTAATGTGCTATCTTTTGAATTCAAAACGTCTTCAAAATGTGTGTTGGTGCATATCCAGCTGTCCTCCGCTTGCGCTTTCTTTGCTAGTGATGCTCCTGCATCAATTTTGAAGAAAAATGTTGGGCGTTGCAGAGACATTTACCTTCATAGAGATCTGGTGGGTTGCAAGTCTAGCCATAGGCACCGCTTTGCAGTATCATCATCGTCATCCTAGTCGGGGTTCAACGACAAATTTAATGTATTGGAGTTCTTCATTGACATCGATGGCAAAAATAGGGGTCCAATTGGATACACAGGCGGTAATCCCTCCATTACCTTTCCGCTCTGGAGGGTGTTGAGAAACAGAGCTTCAATCTAGGAGAACATATTGATGAGAATACCTGAGGACTTGGGAAGATTGGTGCCCCTGGAAATGAAGACTTTGTAGAAGATGTGGATTTTTCTCTTAAGAGCTTGTGCGATCTGGGTTGTGGGCAACGGAGGGAAGGCAAGGATATTCAATATCAATTCCTTGTCGCTGAAGTCATATCCCTGAGAGACCAAAATGGGGGCGTAGAGCACAAACCCAAGAAAAAATGCTGAATCCATGAAGAGAATTTAATTAGGGAGTTTGAGCTTGGCGGTGACCTGTAAATTGGGAGTCAACACCGGATCCGTAATAATGGCGGAAATTGGCGGCTGTGATGTCGAAGAGTTGAGAAGATCGATGATGAGGTGTTCTTCGAGGGCTTCCATGGAGTGCCCAATGGCTTCCCACTGCACAAAAAATGGATCATCGTCATTTCTTCCCTCGGATGACGAAGATCGAATCTTGATCTGAACCACACAAATGTGGAGACCCGAAGAAGCGATGCCCTGGATGTGTGCGATTTCAGAAGGAGAAACATTGCCTTTGGTGGTGATAAATGTGACAGAGAAGCTGCAGTTGGCTGCTAAAACTATTGTGAGACACAGAAAGGGCATGAAATGGCCCATTTCGACTGAGGGAAACATGGCCACGTGACCGTTGTTCCTCTTATCATCACCAATAGCATTGCCTATATTAATATTGTGTTCTTCTTGAAGCAACTTTTCTGCAATCATGGCCATCCTAATATCTCACTCACTCAACCCAATCTTATTACGAGAAAATCACAAAACAAGGAGTGCTCAAGCTTCCTGTTATAATTACTGCTATATGAAATGAAGAAATACTACCTGCCTGCATCACCTTGCTAGTGTATGTAACTGTGATGCTCTCTCACATATGCAAATCTCTATTTTTTTTAAAGGATATTCATGTTAACACCACTGAGAATGAATCAAGATTCATGAGGTATTACAAAAAGCATAGACTTAAAAATATTTTAAAAATACTTTATGTTACGACAAGAGTTCTGATTGAATCCATGCTAATTTTGAATCCAAAGTTTTGTTTTTTTGGGGGGAATTTATTTTGGCTTTCACATCCGTGTAACTCCCACTTCAAGTGGGTCCGCATACTAAGCAGATCTATGAACTTTAAGATAAAGAACATATTGTGTACATTTGATTGAATGAAATCTGCAAGAAAATGTTAAATATATTTTATAATAAAATTAAATGGCAAGAAAATATTTTATAATAATAATAATATTTCTAAATTTTATAAATTAATATGATATATTTTTTTCAGAATTTATAAATTAATATGATATATTTTTTCAATAATTATATATTAGTGTTTTCTAACTTTATAATAATTTATATTTTTTTAATTGTTAGAATTTAATAATATAGAATAACTTTATAATCATATATTTTTTAATTGTTGAAATTTAATTATTTAATATTATAGAAAGTTAGATGTTTATTGATTTGAAATTTTGATGATTTGAATAAATTTATCTTATTATAGTACAAATTTTTTTATATTTATTTTTTTTTGTAAAATTTTGTTCATATTTAATTTTTTTTTATTGAATTGTTATTAAAAAAATCTATATTCTACAAGATTAACTTACTCCATCACATATCTTATCACTAACCACTAACCTAAAAAATACCATGATATTTAGTGTTCGCCACTACCAAGTTCATAAATAACTAATCATAGATATAGGAATTACTTTAGAATTATTCTTTTATACTCCACATTAATAACTTCTTCTCTCTAGTTTTCAAATAACAAGGATCTCAAATTTTATAACAAATGCATAGCTACCTACATTGATCTTCAATTCACGAACCTTAAAACTCATTGCTTCATTTTTTTTCCATCATCCTTGTTAACCTCTTTGACCTCTTCTCAATAATATCCATGTTATTGTGTTTTCACTTCTAGTATCATTAGCTCTTAATAGAGTAAGGGAATTTTATGTCACCTTGAACTATCATAAACCACAATCATATCCATAGGAGTACAAACAAACTAAAACTAAGGTTAACATTGAGGTCATTGCATAAAAATCCATAAGCAAACTACAACCATGATTAGCATTGGGTCATCACATAAATATCCATATATAGTGATTGATGATGATTTTTTTTTATGTTTATTAGTGGTTGGTAGCATTAGAATTCTCAAAGCACTTCCAATTATCATTTTGACATTTAAAGCTATAATAATGTATCTTATTACCTTACTATATTTTAATGAGTAACTAGATATTTTCATCATATCTAATATTTATAATAATACTAGTCTTCATAAACTTTTAATTCGTCAAAATTACGGAGATCAAATCTTCTCTCCAATCTTTTTGAGAGTACAAAAAAAATTCTAAAGCAAACAAAATAATTTCTCACCATTTTTTTTCTTAAGGTTCGATAGACCAAAGTTGGTCTTGATGGATGATAATCATCATCATCATTTGCAATGAAAATACACAATGACGAACAACTTGACATAAAACACTAACACTCATTGGTTGACACCTAAATGTTCTTTTAATTTGTAGTGTTGACCTTCATATGTATGTCAAAGGTAATCCACTAGAGGTTAAATTTGTGTTGGGCATTAGTGGATTGTGAATCATAGACATTCTCCTCATAATAAGAGGGCGACATTGTTGTGAAAAATATTTTATTATGAAAAATATTTATGAAAAATATCATAAATATTTTGATGTGAAAAATATGGTATTATTATGATAATGGAAATAGATGTACATGCACACATTGAATCCTAGAAACATACATGGACAACGTTAAATGAGTCCCTAATCATATGATTCCTCATATAGGATGCAGAGAGGGGCTAAGACAATTCTAAAATACGATATCTATTAATGTTAATAAAATACAATCGAATAATGCATTCTTATATTGAAAATGATATTACAAAAACTTGTCGTCAATAGCATGCCCTGGAAAATTCAATTGATGTATCAACTTAGTGTTATTAACATAGCTACCAAGATTTTGTACTATATCCATACTTGCATCTTACATATTGCAGAAGATTATATTGAAACCTGGATGTTTCTATTTCATCCTACCGACTATGTACCTGAGAGAAAAATTATACCCAAGCACCATGTTATTTATTTTAGTAGTTCATATGCGATGCACATCCAAGATGCCCTAACCCCACGCCCACAAATTTTCTTGCATTCACATTATGCAAATGTTGCACAATCATAAATGCACCCAAATTGGTATTCAATTCAATTAAACTACTATGTTTATGGAGTTGAGCCGTCACAACTATGTTTATGGAGCTCAACTGTCACTTCGCCCATCTGTGTAGCTTCTCTTTTGGCATATTGTTCGCTCCTCATATTCGCTTGGCATGGGGGATAATATTAAACATCAGGGTAAAATAAACGCCTCCAATGTAAGTCATAGTTCCATAGGTCATAGTTCCAGAGGGCGTAGCTCTAGAGGTCACAGTTCCACATGTCATAGTTCCACGTGTAGTTCTAGAGGGTGTAGCTGCAAAGGTCACAATTCCATAGGTCATAGTTCCACGAGTCATAGTTCCAGAGGTCATATTTCAAGAGGGTGTAGTTGCATAGGTCATAGTTCCACAGTTACAAAGGTCATAGTTCCACAGTTACAAAGTTCATAGTTCCAGAGGTCATAGTTCTAGAGGGCATAGTTCCAAAGGTCATAGTTCTAGAGGTCATAGTTCTAGAGGGCATAGTTCCACAGGTCAAAGTTCCAAAGCACATAGTTCCAGAGGTCATAGTTCCACAGGGTGTAGTTCCAGAGGTCATAGTTCCAGAGGTCATAGTTCCAGAGGGCATAGTTATAGAGGTCATAGTTCCAGAGGTCATAGTTCCAGAGGGCATAGTTCCAGAGGTCACAGTTCCACAAATCACAGTTCCACAAGTCATAGTTCCAGAGGGTGTATTTCTAGAGGTCATAGTTCTAGAGGTCATAGTTTCAGAGGGCGTAGCTCTAGAGGTCATAGTTCCACAAGTCATAGTTCCACAGGTATTTCTAGAGGGCGTAGATCTAGAGGTCACAATTACATAGGTCATAGTTCCACTGGTCATAGTTCCATAGGTCATAGTTCTAGAGGGAGTAGTTCCATAGGTCATAGTTCCACAGGTCAGTTCTAGAGGTCATAGTTCCAGAGGTCATAGTTCCATAGGGCATAGTTCAAGAGGTCATATTTCTAGAGGGCGTAGTTTGAGAGGTCACAGTTCCAGAGGTCACAGTTCCATAGGTCATAGTTCCATAGGGCATAGTTCTATAGGTCATAGTTCAAGAGGTCATAGTTCTAGAGGGCGTAGCTCCAGAGGTCATAGTTCCAGAGGGCGTAGCTCCAGAGGTCACAATTCCACAGGTCATAGTTCCAAGGGTCATAGTTCCAGAGGTCATAGTTCTAGAGGGTGTAGTTCCATAGGTCATACTTACACATGTCAGTTGCAGAGGTCATAGTTTGAGAGGTCATAGTTCCAGAGGGCATAGTTCCAGAGGTCATAGTTCCATAGGTCACAGTTCCACAGGTCATACTTCCACAGGTCATAGTTCCAGAGGGCGTAGTTCTAGAGGTCATAGTTCAAGAGGTCATAGTTAAAGAGGTCATAGTTCCAGAGGGCGTAGCTCCAGAGGTCATAATTTCATAAGTCATTGTTCCACGGGTCATAGTTCCAGAGGGAGTAGTTCCATAGGTCATAGTTCCACAGGTGAGTTCCACAAGTCATAGTTCCATAGGTCATAGTTCCAGAGGTCATAGTTCTAGAGGGCATAGTTCTAGAGGTCATAGTCCTGGAGGGCGTAGTTCCACAGGTCAAAGTTCCAGAGCACATAGTTCCAGAGGTCATAGTTCCACAGGGCGTAGTTCCAGAGGTCATAGTTCCATAGGGCATAGTTCCAGAGGTCATTGTTCCAGAGGTCACAGTTCCAGAGGTCACAATTCCATAGGTCATAGTTCCAGAGGGTGTAGTTATAGAGATCATAGTTCTAGAGGTCATAGTTCCAGAGGGCATAGATCTAGAGGTCACAGTTCCACAGGTCACAGTTCCACAGGTCACAGTTCCACAGGTAGTTCTAGAGGGCATAGCTATAGAGGTGTCACACACCCACTACGGCATAATAAATTTTTTTCTTTTCCTCAAGGGACAAAATCCCCGAAGTCCTATGGGGGCCAGCACAGGCTAGTTATTCCCTATTCACCTCCCTATGATCATGGGTTAGGACCATAGGCTGATCAAATATGTCATCCTTTCTCTCTTTGCAACTCAACACTAACAGAGTGTCGAGTCTTTCGACTCTGCAAATCCCGACACATCGAAGCGCCGAACCCGAAAGGGCTAGCGAGTACAAGATTCCCATTTGGGTCTTGTCCTCGTGACCACATTCTGTGACCCCGTGCTTAAATCGGCAAGGACCTTACCGACCCTTCGTGATGCATGAATTCTTCCTTTCCCATTCAAATCCTCGAAATCCACGAAGTCTCCCAAGTTTCCCTCCAAAGGAGATCAACGACTGCAAGCCTCCCCTGATCCGACGATTTGGATCCTCTCGGGATTTCGGTGCCCAGGGTTTTGAGATGCAATGATCCCAAATTTATTATCCTTCTCGCGTTCTCGCTACTCGGGACTTCACAAGTCCAAGGGTTGAGCTCTCAGGCTCTTATCCCATGAATCCTCGAGACGTGAGAAGTCAATGGAACGTTGATTCCCTTCTCCATGTGACTCGTGTCCACCCGTCAATCAAACGGCCCCCACCAGGAAATTCTGCCACGTGTTCTCTTGTGCTTGGCTCTCAGCACTTCGCTACTCGGGAGGTCATAAACGATTCCTTTCAACCTCCAAACTCACGAACCCCTGATATGCAATGTATTGAGATGCCAGATCCCACGACCGTCCTTCCTCTTTGATCAACGACCCAGATCATATCGCAATCTCACGACTCGGGACTTCATGACTCCAAGAGTCAGGTCTTCCACCTTCAAACTTACGAATCCCCAATATGCGAAATGGACAGATCTCCGCCACCTAACCTCTTTGATTAACGACCCAGATCACATCGCGATCTCGTGACTCAGGACTTCATGACTCCAAGAGTCGGGTCTTCCACCTTCAACTTATGAATCCCGATATGCGAAATGGACAGATCTCCGCCACCTGTCCTCTTTGATTAATGGCCCAAATCACATCGCGATATCACGACTCAGGACTTCGTGACTCCAAGAGTTGGGTCTTCCACCTTCAAACTTACGAATCCCCGATATGCGAAATGGACAGATCTCCGCCACCTGTCCTCCAACATGGACGATCCCGATCTCTTCGGGACTTTTGGGATGTATTCGATTTCACTCTTTTGCCTAAGTAAAGGATTAGATCAACGGCTTATAGGGCTCCGATGGGTCCCTAGGATCTACGGTCTAGGATCCTCTTGTGACTTCGCCATTCGCGAGGTCAAGAGACTTCCTCTTCTGACTCCCGATGTCCGAATCCTCGATAGGGAGGATCTCATGACATATGTCCTTCTGCAGATGGGCAACTTAGATCTATTTCACCTTGTTGCGATTTTTAAGGTCGAGTACTCGGACTCTCGTCCTCTGGATTCCTGAGCTCCTGAACGCCGATATCCCGATACAATCTCCTTCTTGGAACTCTCACTCTGCTACTCTTCTCATGAGGTTTAAACCTCGTGTAATTCTCAACAGATCCAATGGTTGTCGGTTGTTTAGACCAAGATCTGACGGCTCAGACCTATATCTCCATTGCGTCATTCCTAAGCTGCCTGGACACGAGTTCACGGTCCAGATTATTTCACGGACCTTAGGGATCTACGATCCTGATTTCTTCGCTACTCACGAAGATAAAGGAAAAAGGGTTAAGGCAT
>SNQJ01S0021685.1:73075-89704 GCA_010110895.2 Picea sitchensis | reverse complement strand
CACATTGTGTGAAAAAGGTTGTGTTTTGAAGGCATAATGTTGAATATTAGTCATTGGTTTGAGACCATATGGTCAGTCCAAACTTTAGTAATGGGTAAATTTATTGAGACAAATGCCCAAATCCTACAAGAAATAGTAATTTATAACAATACAAAGTGTTATCACACAAAATTTTCTTTGGGGATTTTAGTCTCAAGGAGATCAAATGAAATATATAGGGAAAGTGCCAATGTCACCTTGCATGATCCCTCTCATTTATGGCTAGTACTTTTCTAGCCTCAATGCAGAATCCCTAATAATCTAAAATGTAAAATATTCAAGTACGCCTCATGACGCACTTCAAATATGTGAATTGTGCTTGTTGTCATAGTTAAATAAGATCATACCTCTATAATTAATTTCCTTGGACCAAAAGTATGAATTTAAATCTACATGTAAGATTATCAAATTTGCTCAAAACTAGTGTAAATCTTCCCTAATCCACTTTCTGCACTCAAAAGTTGTAGATATGCAAGTGAAAAAAAGTAAAAATTCAGCAAAACAAGTCTCCTCTTAAAGTGTTTTGATGGGTGTCTTAAATCTAATGATCATGGAGTCAAAAAAAGAGAAGAAAAATTGATATGGAAGAAGATACACCTAAGTTGAATCAATCTAGAAGATTACACATCAATTAATTAAACCCATTAATAAATGAGAATTCGTCACCCATAGAGTGGTATCTTTATTCCAAAGCTTTTAATACAAGGTCTAAGGATATCAACATTGCACTCAAATTACCAAGGGGATGAACTATCACTTCCTTAGTGCTTCACTCTCACAATGTTAGGGACATGTTGACATGAATACCATGAGAGAAACTTCCAATGCTCAGTCATAAACCCACTTGATTACATTGACATGCAAAGACTTGAAATAATGGAAAATGGAAGAAAGAATGGACTCCAACAATAACCAATTAAAAACCCCAATCACCACTCCATCTCTTTTAGATTAATAACGGGAATGTACATAAATGGCACGAGGAAAGAAAGAAGATAAAATCTCCAAGCAAAGCATCTCCAAGAAAACTGCACTAGTTCCTAGCCAAAATCCCCCTTCTCGTGCACTAGAAATCCATGAGGTGATATTCTCCTACGAGAAATATCCTACATGGATGCCCAATCAAGAAGATAGATAAGGAGAAAAACATGCCATGGCTCCACCTACAAAAGCATTGAAAGCTTTGTGGAATATATGTATGTATGGAGTAAGAGTGAAAGAATAGTGGTCTCAAGGAGGGAAAACCACTTCTCTAGCCCATGACAAGAGGCTACAAAGCCCTCTTAGGTAATTCCCCCAAATTGTGGAAGAAAATACAAAAGGGAAAGCATGCCCAAGATAGAAAAATGAAAATCTTCAAGAAAAGTGATTGTTTGTCAATGTAAAAGGCTTTTTCCTTAGGAAAAAGTCAACAAGAAAACTTTATCTACATGGAATGCTTTTGTGTTGGATGAAAATTCAACAAGGAAACTTTCTCAATATGGAAGGTTTTTTCTTTGGAAGGCAAGGCAAGTCAATGATTCCCTTGTCAAGTGAAGTGCACTACTAAAACATAGTTGTCATGTGTCAACCATTTATTCACACTCCATGGATCCTCTCAAGAAAGGATGCATTCCTCCTTGGGATCTAGAATGTTGACACATGTCCACAATCATGTCCCACCACTTCTTCATCAACATGTAGGATAGGACCATGAAAAAGCACCAATTGAAACTAAACTAGAGTGCATATATCAATTGTTAAAAATGCATTGCATCATGAAATACCAAGTGCTTGGAATCCTCTAAAAATTAAAATCCATTTTCATTGTTAGAAGGGCCACCAATGGCAATGGCTCTTTTTAGAAAAACAAAAATCACAAAATTACTAGTCCTCTAATCACCACCAAAATCAACACCTATGTTGTCTATCAATAATGGGTATCCTGAAAGGTATGACTCCTCTGAAAAAAGAAAAAATAAGCAAATGCAAAAGAATGCATATTCTTCAATCACTTCCAAAATTGACATCCCTACCCTTCTGCATAAGGGGTATCTAAAAATGTAATTAGTTTCGAAAAATATGGAGTTCCTAAAAATAAAAAGTTTCCCTAAAAGCATGTCCTAAAAAACTAGAAATGCCTTATAGGAACTTTGATCCTCCCACACATACCTCAAATATGGCATGTTGTACACATGCATATGAAATCCACTGAAAAATAGAACCAAGCTCCAAAACTATTTGAATTTTTGTTTTGATTTTGGTATCCCCTATGATACATGAATCTTTGCATTGATCTCCATACTCATACATGAAAAATCTAGAACAAGCAACTAGAATAAGGTACTAAATTTGGCTAGTGCTTCCATGAATCGTCAATACTAAACCAATCAAGGAATTTGGATAAGTCCTCCATGATTCAAAAATGTACTCACACACACATATTGTAACTTAACACAGAATTATGGGGAAAAATCAATGTTGACACAACATATGGCTTTTAATCCTTTAAAGTTTCTCACGATGGGTTTAACCATTGAATAAATTTTATGTCAACAAATATTAAACAACTATCAAAACTTTTGAAGAAAGAGAAAAGTTAGGACAAGAAGTTGATTGTTGAGTTGATGGTAGATTTTGAGAGAAAACAAAATGTTCCATAGGTTACTGAGGGCCAAAATCCTGCTAAAGTCACGAAGAAAGTGTTACAAGGAAAATCTATCTATGGTTAGGGGCAAACCACAACATACAGAACGACACCCAAAAATCAACTCTAATCTCAAGTATGTTATATAAATGAAAATTCTAACAAGAGAAGGGTAGAAGCCTACCTCATCCGGACGTCCGAAGAAGACCATCATTGAGCACATGACCCAAAGCTTTATACCTGCAACTTGTCCTCAACAACCAAGATACACAAGCATGTGGAAATGATATATAATGTTAGCATATAAATTAGCATAATCCATTAAAATACATGACAAATACAGATGAAAAGTAATACAAATATTTGCAATATATCAATTGGACGAGAAAAGAGTATTTTTATTGATGTAATCAACAGAAGTACATAGGTGACAAACTTTTGTAATGACACATATCGGAACTGAGAAACTAAGTCCCTCCAGTTGGGCCTCCATCACTTCAATCCTCTACAAATGCAATCCCACAAGTAGTAGAAGTCAATGAAGTTCTATATCTCAAGATAAGAAGAGTTTGGGGGATGAACAGAAGAAGTCCAGACTTTCAAGGACAAAGGGATGTTGACTCAATTATGAGGTGAAATTTCTCCAGAGTGTCTTTGCTCTCAATGTGATGAATGTCCTCAAGGCTTGTATATGGCTCAATTTATACCCTTCAAATGGAATTGAAGGATTGAGTCAGCGTGTTTCTAGTATATGAAAGGTCAAGGATCACGTGACACATCATGGAAACCCAACATATTTTTTGTTTTTTGAGCACCAAACCCGATGTACGTAGGTTGTAATGGAGAAACATGTGTATACGTGAGTTGTCTAACTGTAAGTCACGTATATGGACAAAAATATGTATTTTTTACCCTGGAGTGAGCAAAAAGGGGGATTTAAGTCTGCAGAGGGAAATGGAAGACCATCAAAGCAAGATTCATGGAGTGTGGAAAATTTTTCTATAACAGATGCCCCCTAATGTGTGAGGTCAGAGTAGTGTCTGTAATGGAAAAAATAAATTATAATTCCCAAAAGTGGAGTAATGAAGACTCATATGGAAGTACTAGTTACTCATGAGAATATTACAATTCATATTGAATTAGTACACATCACTACCAATATGAATTACACTGCAGATCCATGTGGATATATAAGTAGTTGTTCATGGCCATGAATAGGAAATACAAATTGGACATATTCCATAGGTTTTCATAGTCACGAACAAGACACAGTGGAGTCCAGTCTCAAAATCAACCAAAGATATATGTATACAATGGAGTACAGTCTGATCTCCCATGATTACTGAAGTCATATAGGTATTGGTCCAATGAAAGAAAACAAAAAATATGGGGGATGCTACTATAAGATGGATATATTCTACACTATCCACCAAAGTTGCAAGTCTACATTATGTGAATAGAGGAGTTTAAGTTGAACACAATGAGACTTTGTTTGATTACCAGTCATTAAGGTATACCACTAACAAATGTGAGACAACCCACCAATAATGAAAGTAGGTGTCAATGAACCGAGTACATTCAACAAGTGTGAATAAGGGTGTTGAGGTCGAACACTTTAAGAATCCATCAATCAGGGGACATTGATGAATTCCCAACTATTGATGGCAGGAGAACTTGCCACTAATGACTGCAAACCTCTAGGTACTCATAGGACTCTAGAGCTCGATTCTAGAATAGATGAGCTGAAGTCGATGGAAGGAGACCCACTGAAATGAGAGAATTAAGGCATCTCTCATCATCCAATGGGAGGTACAAGACAATATCTTGATGATTAGAAGGAGACCAAACAAATAGGATGTTCACGAACCAATGACCACATACATCTCTCACATGCACCATATGCAAGTAGTGCACGAAAGAGACCCTCTGAATAGCAACCAATGAGGAAAATTATCGAAAAAGGAGAGGAAACCACCAATAGGGATAATGTAATCCAAGACATAGCACGAATCCCAATGTGTGAATATATTTCTTGCCATCGAACACAAGGGAAACTCCCCAATCAATGAACAATGAGGAGATATCATTTGTTGGGTTCAAGGTTACCTACCAATGATGAAAGTAGGCCTCGGGTGCAATGTAGGACAACAATTTCATATGACTATGAGATTCACTTGTAAGGGGATGGCTGACATGAAAATTCAAGACTTTTGAGGAATGGTAGACACAAGCTTATACTTCCTTTAAACAAGAGCATGAGACAGATGGATGACTCATGCAACATAGACTTAACATTGATCATTGACAAAAGTTTGTGACACAAGAGGCATCAACAAACTCTCCATAGGGACTATAAGAATAACTAGTCGGAGGAGTGGACTCTAAGTAATGAGTTCAACTTTATAAGGTAATGCTAAACCCAAACCTTGGATGAAATGGACTCAAGAGTTTGTGCTCTGTTCAAAGGCGACACAATTGTTGTCGATAGGAGATAATATTATTTTCATGCTTGTCTTTTTTTTTTTGTTTTTTCATAGTAAAAGAGATGTTATAATACATGAGAGGAAATGTGTGTCGTGAATAAGCAACTAGTTCCAAGCAGTGGAACATACCTATGCTCAATGCAAGGGAACGCATGTGGGGCATGGACACTCAGGGGGATGTTTCCTCTACAGGAAAAGGGTGTCAAGTTGCAAAGGATATATGAAAGGAATTGCTTGCCTAATGCTGAGAATTGTTGGGGAAATAGGCTTATAACGAGAAAGCGAGAGTCAACATAAGGCTCAACGATGAAAAAAATATAATGGGATGCGACTACAACTTAACTCAAAAAATGTCATTTTTTGTAGATGTTACTCCCCCAAGCCCGAAAAAGTTTAAAATAATACCCAGGAGAACTCTTATAGCTAATGGTGACTAGATTATTCCTTTTTTGTAAGTAGTCTACTTGGTCTGGAAAAGGGTTAAACTTATACCAAAATAGATGTCCTTTCAAATCCATTTAATGAGTGTGAAAGAGATCAATTCACTTGACAATCTTTTCATTTTTTCGGGAGTCAAAAAAGAGCTTAACCAAGACTCGACGGGAGTCCCATAGGTAGTATTTAGAATGATATTGAGTAAGAAAATGAGGTTTGAACACAAAGTCATATTGGGACTATAAGGAACTCCTGGTCCTATGGAGTAACTTTTGCATGGGAACCAAATGACAAAAATGTTCTAACTAGGGTACCCATGTTTGGTAAGTCTCTACCACTTAATAACGACACTTCTAGTAGCAGTGAGAAGGTTATGTGTTGTTAAGAAATGGGTTCATACCTAGGGCATGTGAATCATGGTCATAGGATGATGCAAAAATGCAAAAAGCGGGGTGAGAACCTATCTTATATGTCAGTGATGGAATATACCTATCGGAGGCACAAATGAGTGATATGACACTGGAAATATATAAAAAAAACCCTCAACAAAACCATTTCAAACCAGGTCTTTTACTGTGCTACTAGTCCATAAGGTCAAAATTGAAAAGATAGGGTAAAACTATATAAAGTGGGTACATTTTTTCTATTAATAGTAAAAATAGGAATATTTTACCATACCATTTGAGTTTTTCACCACATAGTGCTTTTGAGGCCATTTTACCCATGATCTTCCAGTGACGATTTCAGGAGCTACGATCAAGGGAATCATAAAATGTCTGGACCAAGTAAGTGCCTATCACATTCTCTTCCATTTCAGTGGTTTAATTTTTAGTTTTAGTGGCCAATTCTTGAGTATTAGAGGTCGTAAGTTAGAAACTAGGGTGTACATGGGTTGTAGTTCATCGGGTCACATACACGACCTCATGTGCATGGGAAAAGCGAAGCCTTCCTGCGTATATGAAGCCCTATATGTGACTGTCATAAGGGTAACCCACGTATAGCTCTGTAAGCAAGTTTTTTTAGAGAATTAACTCAAAATTTGGTGTTTCCTTTGCAGGATGGTGATTGAGTGGAGGGAAAGGGAACATGAAGAGGTTGATGTTGCAGTAGAAAGAGATGTAAGGGCCTGAAAATATTTGCAAAGATGTGGGATCTATAAATTTTGGGCCATAAAGGGAATGAGGGCTCAAGTGAGGTTGCTCCATATATTGATAAACTATTGGGATCCGTAGACTGAGGCCTTCAATATCAATGGGAAACCATTGAGGATTGAAGTGGAAAATATACAATTTATTATAGGGATGTCTTGCTGAGGTGAGATGGTGAATCTCAAGGCTCGAGGGGTTGGAGGTGGGATGACTATGGAGGTGTACATCACCACCCACTGTGTTGTAAGCACATAGAAAGTAGGGATCCAACTCCCTATTAGGACGATTGAGAACCTGAGTCTAAAGATCATCGTTGTAGTACTCAAATGGATATCAGGGTCAGCCTCATTACACCAGGCGTCGAGGCCACTCATGTTCTATGTAGTGGAGTGTTTGAGACCCACGGTTTATGATTGGTGCACCTCACTACTAGCCAACATGAAGAGCCAATTGACGGATTGCAAACTCGTGAGAATGATGAACTTCGGTTTTTCATCCATATTGTGTAGTTTTTTCTTTCAGAGGGTTATATATTTGAGCCCTAGAGTAGATATTACTCCACATGGACTACGTGATCCAACCATGTCATGGTGGAACGAGGTGATGAGGTGGTTGGGAAGTGGTAGTGTGCCAACGCCCTAAAACTATGAGTTCTTTCATTGGTGGCGTTGGCAGGTCATAGCCATTGATGACTATCCCTATGGGGGGATTGACTACCGAGGGGACCTTGACATGCCATTTCCACTAGGATCCTCCTTTGGAGAGATCAATGAGAATTGGTTTTTATATATTTCTTTTTTTTCTTTTTTTCAATTTGATAAATGCAAACAAAAAACACAAATATTTTTGGTATGGTATCATGTATTAACAATTATTTTCTTACGTAGACGTAGGTCTGCGATGAACATAAGGGTTTCCACGACATCGATGCAGGGGCTGAGGAGATGATTTGGTAGGCGGGGATGCAAAAAGAGTTCTTCAGAATGTGCAGGGAAACCTGTCTTGTTTGATGCATAGAATTCCTATGGTCCAGGTGGAGGATCTGCCAGAGGCAATACGGAAATAGGTGGTGGGTGTACCCCATTTGTGGGTGAGACTCTTCCATCGTCTTGCAAACGTCGTAGTGTGATATCATGACACAAATATGGAACCATAGGATTAGATTCCATGGTTATGAGATGCACCATTCGTATATGTATTTTGAGGGAACGAGCCCAAATTTGTATTATGACACCATATTTTTGAAATATAAAAAACATTTAGTCTTCGAATTTACTTGTATATGTTACAATGAATGTATGTATGAATGTGTGTTTTATTAACTTAGTTGTGTGACAGATTGGAATCTAAAATGTAATTAGCATATGCATCAAATACTTGATTATAAATTCTAGGGATGTGATTATAAGTAAGAAAATCAAAGTATCATTCCAAAAGTTGTACCCGTAGGAAAGGTCGAAGTAAAATAGGATCTTTCACTCGATAACTATTGTTTAACTGAGATACAAATAACTAGGATTCTAGGAGAACTTCTAAAGACTGAACACCATGTGAAATGGCATCATGTAATAGCTCTATAACAACGCTATACCCAACCACATTATTCATTGATGGCTCCAGACAAACGCCACCTGAAGACCCCAATTGTCCCTCAGGTGAATAGATAACCCAAGAAACAGAATCCATGTTCCACGTATGATGACTGGCACCATCCATGAATTCTAAGTATACTGAAGATTCCGTTGACATCTTCCAACCAAGGGAAAACTCAATAAGAAAGCCAGTGACTCAAAAGAAGAAAGAAGTATATACACTAAGATACTGTAATATACAAAGGTCATGCCCAAGCTCGAAGGCTCAAGCATAATACCTTTTAAGGTAGAGCCCATTTCTGGGCTCGTCCAGCACAGTCCCCTCATAATATTCTAATTCGTAGGCTCCTTTCTCTAAGACACATTGCACAATATAAGGACCGCGCCACATGGGGTTGAAATTTCCTGCCCCATGCAACTCCTTAGCTTGGTCATAAAGAAGGACCAAGTCACCCTCAACATACTATCGGGGATAGACATACTTATCATATTGGACCTTAACACATCATGTATTCGCTTCCATAGCCGTAGATATGTCTAGACGCTCATCGAGGTGCTCTAGGTGTACGAGGTGTTCTTCGAGATCGATCGTGTTAGGTAGGAGCTTGATTGCCAACTTAAGGGAAGGGATTTCACATTAAATAGGAAGAATTGACTCCACGTCATGTACTAATTGAAAAAGTGAGAAGCTAGTGGAATTCCTTACCAGGTTCGGTATGCCCAAAGTGCAGGGTAAACCATCACATGCCAGTCATATTTACTCTTCCTGATAGTTATTTGCAAAATGGTCTTTAGAGATTTATTCACAACCTCTAATTGTCCATTTTCCTGGGGATAATAAGGAGAAGAATGATTCTGTGTAAACCTCAGTTTCAATGCCAACTCTATCATCATCTCATTCTGGAAGTGACTGCCATGATTAGTGACAGTGTCTTTTGGGATTCTCAACTATGATATAATATGATTGAATACGAAAAATGATGCGGTCTTACCATCGAATTTAACCGTAGGCATGGCCTCCGCCCATTTATTAAAATAATCCATGGACACGATAATATGATGGTTCCCCCTAGTCGAGGCTAGGTCAAAGTCCATGAAATCCACCCCCACTTAGTGAAGGGACTAACAATAACCGTTGTAACCTATGTCTGCACCCTTGCCTCTCCTCTCTCTTCTCCCTATGCCTTCATTTTTTTTTCCTCTTTTGGTTGGTTGAGTCAGTTTCCAATTACTGAATGACTTGGTTCTTATTCGTTTCTTTCTGGTTTGAGTCTTTGTGCGTTTTTGTTCTATATTTCTTGAAAGGATAAAATATATGTTGTATTTGGTTCGAATTACTTGTCATCATGTTTTCCATGGATTGAGCTCACAATAAGTCAACCAAGAATTTTTTCATGCAGAGGAAAGGCCCATAGACAAATGCAACAAGACGGAGTGATCAATTTTAGACTCAGAGTGTCAAAATGAACAAGGTAAGTTTCAATGGTAAAGATCCATCAGGCCGATCAGATCAATGACTCTCATCCATTTGGTAGTGTAGAATCATGCGGGTTTTAACATCATCACTTTGGGATATTTGCATACTTTACCACCAGATACTCCTGAAGTGTCGAACTCCCGAAGAACCGAAGTGTCAAAGCCCCGAAGAAGCCGAAGTGCCGAATTCCCGAAGAGCCGAAGTGTCGAAGCACGTGGCACCCATCGGTTATGACACGTGGTGATAGATCATTCACTTTAGAGATTTTCCTCTGGGAGATTTTTCGTATGTCACATTCGAAACTCCTGAAGCCCGAAATTCCAAAAACCCGAAGTGAATCTGGACCATCCATCAGAGGGGACACATAGCAACAGATATTTCACTTTGGATATTTTCCTCCGAGAGATTTTCATGCTTCACATTTGAAACTCCCGAAACCCGGACTTTCGAAGTGAATCTGGACAATCCATCAATGAGGACACGTGGCGACGGATCTCCCTCTTCGGATATGTGACATCAGGTCACCACGTCACTTCGCAACCATGTCACTCTGGGAGGAAACAAGCAGTGTTGAGTAAAATTAAAGGACTCTCGAAGACCTGAAGTAAATCTGGACCGTTCATCAACAAGGACACATGGCACTCATCAGTCATGACACATGGCACACTCATCGGTCATGACACGTGGCACTCATTCCAGGTCATTTGGTTGTGACATTCTCCCATTTCCACGTGACACATGTCACCCTTCTTTCCATGACACATCAGCAACCGTGAAATCATATGACATCAGGACACCACGTCACTCCGACAATTTTCCTTTGGGAGTTTTTCATGCCCAACATTTGAAACACTAGAAACTCGGATTTTTGAAGAGAATTTGGACCATTCATCGATCACGACACGTGGCAATGGATCACTCACTCCGAAGATTTTCTTCCGGGAGATTTTTCATGTTTCACATTCAAAACACCCGAAGCCCAAAATCCCGAAGTGAATCTAGATCACTGATCCCAAGTCAATGAGAACAGTCAATCCTTGCAGTAGGTAAATATCACTTGGATCACAGATCGTAATCAGATTGACGACCATACTTCATTGCAGGGACACAAACTTCTCGAGAGTTAATTTTCCTAAGCGGTCCCGCAATTGGAACCATGGTATTTGATGCAGGAGCATCGTTGGCAAGCGGCGGAGCAAGACCTATCAACGTCTGGGAATCTGTACGGGGGCTCAATGTTTGTAGTTATAACAGATATTTTCAAGTCCGCCTTAACTCAATGCTAGAAAAATATTTTGAGGCATGCTTGAGGGATCGCGAGCGAAGTGGGAGTTTCTAGTCCGTCTCTGGATTGCGACTACACTAGGATAGTCGTCAGGATAAGTTTTGATGTAGACAAGTAGTCAGGGGGGACCCTAAGAGCCCTCTAAGATAAATAGAGGTTTTGTACGCCCAAATGAGGCTAGTTGGATAGTAGTTTTAGGAATTGAAAAATTGTAGCAAGGAGGTAGTTGCAAGTCAGTAGGAGATTTCTGAGTTTCATTTTTTTTTTTGATCACAGTTGTAACCATTTTCACTTATGAATATAACAGAGGAAATTTGACCCAATGCATGGTGTGGACACTGTTTGCTATTCCCTATTATCGTGTTTTCATGGATGAATGAGTGAATTAGTTATGAGTGAATGGAACTGTGAATGCTAGGATAAGCTTCAATTGTTTCTCTTCTATCGAGTAGTGCAAGGTGTGCACACAAAATGTAAGGAGTTTGTTAACGAGATCTGTTTCGATTTCGAATCTCAGAAGATACAACACGAAAATTTCCCTTTGCAAGGAGTGCAAAGAGACTAGTGCAAGGCGTGGACAGTCGCCTGCAAGAATTTGAACCTTGTGTAAAGATATAGTGCAAGGAGTGCACATGTCCGAGATTCGACTAAGGGTCAAAGGGGCTTTGCAAGAATTCAGAGAATTAGAAAAGGAGAATGCCAGGAGGGCGAGAATAATTTATCTTAGAGAAATCCTTCGGATCTGTGTTATTGAAATCCCTAAAACGCGAGGAGTGTGCGGGAAATCAAAGTCTTCACGAGACCAAGCTCAGAAGGAATAACACTTTTCATAAGTGTTAATGAGATCCAAGAAACATACTCACAGGAAGGACAAAGGTCAAAGCCTTTGAATCCTTTGAAAATCTTCTAAGTCTGAAGAAATCATAAGCTCAGGGGGAAAGATCTGAACCTTTCGATCAACGTCCAGGCAACGACGTGCATGCATAGAGGAGGAAGGATCTCAATAGTTTGGTCTGAGCACAAGAGAATCGTAGTCGTCTAATGAAGGTAAAGTGCACTAACATTAAATCTTTGAAAGTACACAGGAGGAACAAGGTCATGAAATTCCAAAATCATCAGAACCGTCCATCAAGACAGGACATGTGGCGAGAGAGCAACATTTCGTTGACTCATAGAGTGAAAAGGTCAAAGGGTAGAGTCATGAGGATTCGTGAAGTGAGAACTCATGAAATGATCACAACCATTGATCATTTCGAAGTCATCAGGACCGTCTATTGTCGAGGAGGACACATGGCGAGAGATCAACATTTCACTGACTCGTGACTCGAGGGAGTCAAAGGTTGAGCGTGAGAACTCGTGAAATGTGAAATTGTGACAGGATTTGAGCCATTTGATCAAGGAAGGATCTGGTCCGTTAGACCTAAAACATCCAGAGTTCGGACATCGAGAGGATGAAGGTGCCTCACATCGGGAATCCCCGACACACGAAATCTCGACATGCTCGGAGGTTTGGCCCCAGTTCATAGAGAGGGGTCATATGGAAAGAGGAAAAGGGAGGAGCTAGCGAGCGCTAGGCCCTTGTCGGGGTTTCAGAGATCAGGAGAGTTGGGATGACGTGCATACAAATACCCGACTCATGAAATTGTGACACGCCTTTGTTTAGGCTCGTGATCACATTCCACGGTCGTTTGTGAGGAAGGGCTTAGCAGAGAAGAGTTAGCACCCATTTCGCGTTGCAGTTCAAACAACGCTCAGGAGAGAAGCTGCGGGTCTCATATGACCTGCACATTTTGGGAAAGGACCTGTGTAAGTGGGTTTGGGGTCTAGCAGAGACCCAGAGAGTCAATCAGACTCAGTTCTTGATCTTTCCTAGACTGGGAGGTCACGCAACCCTCAGTAGAGAAGGGGGGTCTGCACCAAGTGGTATCAGAGCCGAAGTTTTTCTTGCAGACAATAGGAAAAGGAGAGGAGACAAAAGAACTCGAAGTTGTATTATGTGTGTGACATACACTCAACACAATTCCACTGAGGAGACGATTGGAACCACCTTTGGCCAATCGAGTTGTAGAAAGGGAGATGCGAGAACTTCATGCAATATTAGAGGTGATGGAGGCAGCGCAGAGATGAGCACCTGATGTTGGGCACATCAGCGATGCAGAGAGCGAAGAAGCCATGGGCGAGAATGTCACTAAAGAAGCTACAGGAGAGGATGTTATCATAGAACGCTTTCTGAGAGAAGTTGCTAGATTGGGAGGCAGAGCTAGGATAGAAGTCCCAATGGATGAAGGCAATTTAGATGCTGAAGAGCTGTTGGATTGGATAAGATCCATGGACAAACACTTTGACTATGAGAAGGTCGATGAAGAGAAAAATGTGAAATAGACTGTCACTAGGTTAAAAGGACATGAAACGCTGTGGTGGGATGAACTACAGGCTGAGAGGAGAAGAAAAGGCAAACAAAATATAAAAAGTTGGTACTGAATGGTAGCCAAGTTGAAGGCTAAGTTCATGCCCAAGGATTATCAAATTAATCTTTTCAGGAAGATGCAGAACATGAGACGAAAAGGGATGAAAATTAAGGAGTACACAGAGGAGTTCTATAGGTTGAACATCAGAACTGGACAAAGGGAGAGAGACGAAGAAAAAGTTTCCAGATACATAAATGGCCTGAGATATGACATCCAGGATGCGCTCAGCATGATGTCAGTAAGGATAGTGGAGGATGCTTATCAATTTGTGCTGAAGGCAGAGGATAAGTTGGCTAGAAAACAAAGCCAACGAGGAAAGGTAAAATCCCAACCCCAAACAGAGGCAAGGGAGTTACCCATGACTAAGCACATAAGTCTAAGGACGAGGTTGAGAAACCACACACTCACTCGAAAAGAGGAGGAAGTTCTCGAGAAAGACAGGGTGTTGGAAGAGGTTCTTCTAGAGGAAGAGGAAGAAGAGGAGGAGGAGAAGTAAGATGTTATGCCTATGGAAAGACAGGGCACATGTCTTGGGAATTCCCCAAGAAAAATAAAGAAGGAGGAGGTGAAGATCACATTTCAGAAGCACGGAGAGGAAATGTTGAAGTAGAAGGAGTAGAGGATGGAAGATCCCTGATGTTGAGGAAGGTTCTCTTAAAACCAAAGGCAGAAGTTGAGAAGACAGTGCATAGGAACAGTCTCTTTATAATAGCTTGCAAGACTAAAGACAGAGTATGCAAGGTGATAATTGACAGTGGGAGCACTTATAACTTAGTATCCACAGAGTGATGGAGAAATTGGAGCTGGAGACAAATGCACATCCAAAGCCATACAAAGTCTCATGGTTGCAGAAAGGACACCAGGTAATGGTTACTAAACAATGCTTGATTGAATTTAAGATAGGTGGATATAGAGATAAAATTCTATGTGATGTAATTCCCATGGATGTATGCCATATTTTGTTGGGGAGACCATGGTAGTTTGATAGGAATGTCATTAATGATGGGAGGAAGAATACATACACCTTGGAGAAAAATGGTAGGACACACATGTTGCTGCCAATAGAGGAGAATAAAGTGAAAGAGGAAGCCAACACAAGCATACTTCTCATGAGTGGGAAGGAAATCCTGAAAGAAGTCAAGGAAGAACAGGAGATGCAGTTCGCTATGGTGAGGAAACCTAGAGTTATCCTTACAAGTACATCGATGGATGATTTTCCTAAAGAAGTTCAGGAATTGTTGGATAATTTCACTGACATAGTGGTGGATGAGTTGCCTAACTCATTTCCACCCATCAGAAGTATCAGTCACCATATTGACTTGATACCAGGAGCAAGTTTTCCAAACAAAGCAGCATATATATTGATGCCTCGAGAAAATGAGGAAGTGAAGAGCCAAGTCCAGAAATTGTTAGAAAAGGGTTTGGTCAGAGAAAGTTTGAGTCCATGCACAGTACCAACTGTGTTGACTCCAAAGAAGGATGGAGGATGGAGAATGTGTACAGACTTAAGAGCCATTAACAAGATCACCATCAGGTATAGATTCCCTTTACCAACAATGGATGATTTAATGGATTGTTTAAGTGGAGCAAATTTATTTTCTAAAATAGATTTGAAAAGTGGATATCACCAGATTAGGATGAGAGAAGGTGATGAGTGGAAAATGGCCTTTAAGACAAATGAAGGGTTGTATGAGTGGCTTGTTATGCCATTTGACTTAACTAATTCCCCGAGTACTAATATGAGGCCGATGAATGAAATACTGAAAGATTTCATTGGCAAGTTTGTGGTTTTATATCTGGATGATATATTGATCTTTAGAAAGACTAAATAGGAGCAATTGAGACACTTAACACTAGTGATGAGGAGACTACAGCAGGAGAAGTTGTTGATAAATCTGAAGAAGTCCTCTTTTATGAAGACATAACTCATTTACTTGGGTTTTGTGATCTCTTAAAATGAACTGAATATGGATCCAGAGAAGGTGAAAGCAATCAAAGAATGGCCATCACTGAGGAGCATGTTTGAAGTAAGGAGCTTTCATGGATTAGCAAGTTTCTATAGGAAGTTCATCAAAGACTTCAGTGGAATTTGTGCACCAATGATAGATACAATGAAGAAGAAGCACAAGTATTTTAAATGGACAAAGGAGGCTGAGAGAAGCTTCAATATAATGAAGGAGAAAATAACAGAACGACCAATTCTTGTCTTGCCAAATTTTGAAAAGACATTTCAGGTGAGATGTGTTGCGAGTGGAGTTGCAATAGGAGTAGTTTTGAGTCAGGATAATAGACCTGTTGCATATTTCAGTGAGAAGTTGAATGAAACCAAGAGAAAATAGTCCATGTACGACAAGGATTTTTATGCCATAATTCAAGCCTTGAAGAAGTGGAGACATTACCTTGTCCCACAGGAATTTGTCTTGTATAGCGATAACCAGGCTTTACAATTCATAACCAGGTAGGAAAAATTGAATCAGAGGCATGCAAAATGGGTTGAGTTTATGCAGAATTTTACTTTTGTCATAAAACATATTGTTGGGAATGCTAATAAGGTTGTTGATGCATTAAGCAGGAGATGCTTGATTCTGCAGGAATTTCAGGTGAAGACCTTGGGGTTTGAACACCTTAAGGACATGTATTGTGATGATACAGATTTCAAGGAAGCATACGAAGCATGTGAAAATCATGTGCTGAGAAACAGGAGCCAGTGGACAGAGTACATGATTCAAGAGGGATTGTTGTTCAAGGGAAATCATTTGTGCATACCAAAATTCTCAATGAGGGATAACCTTTTGAAGGAGAATCATAGTGGAGGATTGGCTGGAAATTTTGACCATGATAAAATGTTTGCACAGTTGAGAAGTTCATACTATTGGCCAGGTATGAGAACAAAAGTGATAAATTTTGTGAACATATGTAGAATCTGCCAACATGCAAAAGGAAAAAGACAGAACAATGAATTGTATCAACCATTGCCAATACCAGAGAGTCCTTGGGATGCAATAAGCATGGATTTTGTTTTGGGATTGCCAAGAACACAAAGAGGATTTGATTCCATATTTGTGGTGGTGGATAG
>SNQJ01S0021685.1:34904-73025 GCA_010110895.2 Picea sitchensis | reverse complement strand
GCCAAGAACACAAAGAGGATTTGATTCCATATTTGTGGTGGTGGATAGATTTTCAAATATGGAACACTTTATCCCATGCCAGAAGACCAGTGATGCAACACATGTTGCGAATTTGTTTTTCAAGGAAGTTGTGAGACTTCATGGCCTACCTAGAATCATTTTCTCGGACAAAGACACAAAATTTGTTGGTCACTTTTGGAGAACACTATGGAAGAAGTTGGGGACAGATTTGTCCTTCATCTCAGCTTATCACCCTCAGACAGATGGGCAGACTGAGGTGGTAAACAAAAGTTTGGGAAACTTGTTGAGGAGTTTGGTCACTGAACACCATAATCAGTGGGATCAGATTCTTCCACAAGCAGAATTTGCATACAACGAATCACCAAACAGGAGCACTGGAAAGAGCCCATTCCAAATATTGTATGGAATGCAAACCAGGGGTGTATCTGAGTTGAGATACTTGGAACAGAGTGAGATCAGGAGCGCGAGAGCAAAATATTTTGCTGCAGAAATGAAGTAACTCCATAACTAGATCAGAGGACAGTTGCAGAGTTCTAACCAGGAGTACAAGCGCAGAGTTGATCAACATTGTAGAGAGATTCAATTTGAAGTGGGAGATTAAGTTCTGGCACATCTCAGGAAATAAAGGTTCCCTAGAGGAACAGATAACAAGTTAAAGATGAAGAAGATAGGACCACGTAAGATCTTGAGGAAGTTTGATGCAAACGCCTAAGAGATTGAGTTGCCAGATGATGTGGGCATATCGCCCATATTAAATGTTTCATACCTATACCCTTATAGGTAAGATGACATAGAGGGATTATATGATCGAGAGAAGATTCATTGGGAGAAGCAAATGCCTATAGCAAAAAAACCACAGATAGAGAAGATCATTGATCAGAGGATTGGCAAAAGGACTAGGAGGAAGACCTAATTTGAGTATCTGGTCAAGTGGAAGGGACAACCAATAGAAGATGCCAGCTGGGAAAATAAAGCTGCTATCTAGAAGCATGGAAAGTCAATGCAGGAGCTCATGGACAGGAGCCCATGAATTTTTGTCAAGGGGAGTATGATGCAGGAACATCATTGGAAAGCGCGCGGAGAAAGACCTATCATCATCTGGGAATCTATATGTGAGCTCAACGCTGGCAGTTATAGAAGATATTTTGAAGTCCGCCTTAAATCAGCACCAAAAAAATATTTTGAGGCATACTTGAGGGATCGCGAGCGAAGTGGTAGTTTCCACTCCGGCTTTGGATTGCGACTGCACTAGGATAGCCGTCAGGATAAGTTTTGATGTAGACAAGTAGTCAGGGGGAACCCTAAGATCCCTCTGAGATAAATAGAGGTTTTGTACGCCCAAATGAGGCTAGTTGGATAGTAGTTTTAGGAATTGAAAAATTGTAGCAAGGAGGTAGCTGCAAGTCAGTAGGAGATTTCTGAGTTTCAGTTTTTGTTTTGATAACAGTTGTAACCATTTTCACTTATGAATATAAAAGAAGAAATTTGACCCAATGCATGGTGTGGACACTATTTTGTATTCCCTGTTATCGTGTTTTCATGGATGAATGAATGAATTCATTATGAGTGCATGGAACTGTGAATGCTAGGATAAGCTTCAATTGTTTCTCTTATGTCGAGTAGTGCAAGGTGTGCACACAGAATGCAAGGAGTGCGTTAACAGGATCTATTTTGATTCCTAAGCTGAGAAGAGACAACACAAAACTTTCCCTTTGCAAGGAGTGCAAAGAGACTAGTGCAAGACATGCACAGTCACCCACAAGAATTCAAAACTTGCATAGAGATCTAGTGCAAGGAGTGCACAGGTCTGAGATTCGACTAAGGGTCAAAGGGGATTTGCAAGCAGTCATAGAATCAAAAAAGGAGAATTCCAGGAGGACAAGAATAATTTCTCTTCGAGAAATCCTTCAGATCTGAGTTATCAAAATCCATGAAACGCGAGGAGTGCACGGGAAATCGAAGTCTTCATGAGACCAAGATCAGGAGGAATAACACTTTTCATAAGTGTTAACAAGATCCAAGAAACGAACTCGAAGGAAGGAAAAAGGTCAAAGCCTTTGAATCCTTCAAAAATCTTCTAAGTTTGAAGAAAGCGTAAGCTCAGGGGGAAAGATCTGAACCGTCCGATCAATGTCCAAAAAATGAGGAGCAAGCCCAGAGGAGGAAGGATCTCAATCGTTCAGTCTGAGTGCAATAGAATCATAGTCGTCCGATCAAGGTAAAGTGCACTAACATTAAAGCTTTGAAAGTACACAGGAGGAACAAGGTCGTGAAATTTCGAAATCATTGGAACCGTCCATCAATACAGGACACATGGCGAGAGAGAAACATTTCGCTGACTCCCAGAGTGAAAAGGTCAAAGGGTAGAGTCGTGAGGATTCATGAAGTGCGAACTTGCGAAATGATCACAACCGTTGATCATTTTGAATTCATCGGGACCGTCTATCGTCGAGGAGGACGTGTGGCGAGAGATCAACGTTTTGTTGACTCATGACTCAGGGGAGTCAAAGTTTGAGTCGTGAGAACTCGCAAAACGCAAAATCGTGACAGGATCTGAGCCGTTGGATCAAGGAAGGATCTGGACCATCAGACTTGAAACATTGGGAGTTCGAACATGAAGAGGATGAAGGTGCCTCACATCGGAAATCCCCGACACGCGAAATCACAACGTGCTCGTAGGTTTGGCCCTAGGTCATAGCGAGGGGTCATATGGAAAGAGGAAAAGAGAGGAGCTAGTGAGTGCTAGGCCCTTGTCAGGGTTTTGGATATCAAGAGAGTCGGGGTGACTCGCATACAAATACTTGACTCGTTAAATCATGACGCGTCTTTGTTTGGGCTCATGATCATGGCCCGCGGTCGTGTGAGAGAAAGGGATTAGAAGAGAAGAGTTAGCGTGCATTTGGAGTTGTGGTTCGAACAACGACCAGGAGAGAGGTTGTGGGTCTCATACAACCTGTGCATTTGGGGAAAGGACCTGTGTGTTGAAGTAAAATCTCCCTGCAAACAGGTAGATATCCTCTTGAGAGCTAGACTCTTAACTCTTAAGATAGAAGACGCTTAACGTGGACACTGACTTCCTTTCAGATCTATACAAACCAATGCATGAGGAGGAAGGAGAAAAGAAGTACCTTTTATCGACGTTTGTCCCTACACACTCCGAGTTGAGCTCCAATATTTCGCTCCTCGATGAGACCTGTAGACAAACAATAGTACAACCACTTCCTACTCTATTGATATTAGCTCGAAATAGATCTATCTATCATAGACAAGTTCATGTGAGATTAAACACAAACTAGAAAGAAACAGGCCAAGCGTGTCATATTAATAAGAACAATGACAGAAGTAGCTTACAACCGTAGATGTGAATGCGACAGCTTCGTCAAGTCCCCTTTGTCTAACCCTTGCTCAAAAGATCCAATATCCGGACGACAACAACTTTACTGATTACTTTCCTCTAGTTCATTGTATGTTTCCTATGAGATCATAGGTTTCATGCTTCCAATTCTTCCTCCTTTTCACCATCATAGAGCCTACTTATATAGGTTCAGAGAGGCCTAACCTCTTGAGGTATCTTTAGGGTAAGTTGAGGAATTCCCTCCTTAGATCAGGGATCTTCTCCTAAGATCATGGGTGAACCAGGAATTCAATTGCAACTGCCTTCCAAAATTGAAAGATCTTCCCCTTATTCTCCTCAACAGATCAACTGCTGCCCAGATTAGACAACGCTCCCTCAAAAGGGTCATCAGGGCGCTATAGCGCTCCCTAGTAGGCTCAAGGGGGGCGCCAACGCTCTAAAAATCTATAGCACTCCCTTAGAAGGGTTGTTTGGTGCTATAACACTCCCTAGCACCTTATAGGGGAGCACCAACGCTCCTAAGGGTGATGTAGGGGAGCGCTCTCTCTCAAAACCTTAAATTAAATGCTCCTTTCAGGTGGCAAGAGGTTCTTAACTTCAGTTTGTCATTCCTCTTCCTTTAGATCAAGTGTTTGAGGCATTTTAAGTGTCTCCTTAGTGTCGTCATCATGGCAGTATGCTTTGCTTGATACTTGCGACACTTGTGAGCAACATGCGACACTTGCGACACTTTCCAAAGAGAGTAATGTTGATGTGTAACACTGTGTAAGTGGGTTTGGGGTCTAGCAGAGACCCATAGAGTCAATCAGACTCAGTTCTTGATCGGTCCTAGACCGGGAGGTCGCATAACCCTTAAGAGAGAAGGGGGGTCTGCACCAGTATTGTTGGAAGGGTACGTGGAAGCTTGTGGTAGATTATGGGCCCAAAGGTGGTCTAGATCTAAACCACCCTCAACAGCTTCCACAATCATGTGCTTAAATGACATCAGGTCACTGCGTCACCTCCACATCACCTTCACTCATCTCACTCACTACTCTCCCTCTTCTCGCCACCCGACACTTGTCCTCCGATAACCCCCACGCTAATCTCCATCGAAAGTGGCCCCCTCTCCAGATTAACGATCCTTATCGCATCTCAAACCCCCTTGACCATTCTACCTTTAACGGTGGGGGGGGCGTTCTGGGAAAGTGGTTTCCCCATCACGGGCCCTACCTAATGTGGCAGCTCCTCAAGAACTCAAACCCCCCCTCTCTAATCTGCTTACCGCCTACCCCCCCTTTGGGATCCTGGTAGATTGTCTTTCAATACCATCCCCTCTCACCTTTCTCCACCTGTTCTTCCACTCAACTCCCATCCTATCTACTCCTCCTCTCTCTATGCTCCACATGTATCCTTCACTACACGTCGCCAACTCCATACTCCCGATACCTCCATCGTATTCACACCTCCTATCACTTTTTGACATCTGTCTTCACATGTCATCTACCCTCTCATCCAGTCATCCTTTATTCCTATTGGATGCCTGCCTCCATGTCTTCATGTTCAAAACTAGTTCATCACAGTGAAAGAGAGGATAAGGGTCAGTTACAGTCGATACAGACTGCGCTTAGCTTCTGAAATCTCAGGCACAGATAGAGAGTTAAGTCTCAGTCACAATCAATGCAAATTAGTTCCAGAACACTTCAACGGACTCTGCTCATGCAACCAATTATCTCCAGTGGACTTCAACAACTCGCAGTCATGCCATCGTTCAACGCATAACTCTGTTCTGCCACTCCGAGCCTTTTTCTGCCATCTCAATTCCTCCAGCGCATGCATCATTTCTATCTCAGAGACAATAATAGTTTTTATTTCATTAATTCCAAGATTTTCTTAGATTAGATACAAGTGTGGTCTTCTGTGTGTGATAATATTCACTCTTGTTGATTAAGTCCAGTGTCATAGTTAAGTTACTATTTTGATTTACGAACAAATACCTGAATTAGGTCTTAGTCCCCTAAGGACGAGAACCTCTCCAACTCTTTAAATAGTTAGCTTTTGGATATTGTAAGGTCATATTTTTTGGGAAAGAATAACAATACATTAGACTGGTTGGACCCATTCTATGCATGGATTAAATCTCTTTACCCGGTGAACATACTCTTGATGACAGTGTTTCATTCAAATATTTATGTGTTTTTATTCTTATCTTGAATACAATTTTTGGTTTGTGCAAAGTACATTTCATTTCCTTTTAGTTATTGTATAACTTGTTTTCACTGATATGCAACCTGTCAAAAAGCTAATGCTTTGGTGAAGATTTGTTTTATTTGCAACCTGTGGGAGTAACTGTGTTTTTGATACATGTTTAATGTCTTGAAATAAGATTTTAAGTATTGAACTTCTTGCAACAGATTATTCATTGAGTAGTTTGTTTTTTTCCCCTACTTTTCTATTATTCCACTGTTCTGGAATTAGCCTACCACCCACCAAGGAGAACCCTCATCCCTATCATTTTGCCAACCCAACCTTCCTTTTGTCTTGATAAAGTAACCCTCTGACCAACCAACACAAAAATAAAAGAAACAATCATTCTAAAATTATAGGTGGCCTAGATTTTCCCTTTAGCAATCAGATGTAGACCTTAGGACCAACAGTAATAACTGGGTGAAGAGGGGTTGGGTGTGATATAATTTTATGATCAAACACTTGGAAAGGGTGACACTTCTTGACCACTTCAATGCAATATTTAAAAATTGATGGACAAAAATAATTGGCTCGCAATATCTTTTGGGTTGTCACAAGCCCAAATAAATGACCACCACACACCCCATTGTGAAAGTCATTAAGAAAGGCCTCAACCTCCTCATGAGTCAAACAATGATGCAAATTATCATCTACCCCTCAACGATACAAATTGTCGTCGATAATAAGGTAGTTCTTGGCCTGATGACATATACGTCGTCGGTCGTCTCTCGACAGATGCTAGGGGAGATTTAGGGTTTGAAGGTAGACTAAAATATCTCCATACCAGGTGTCTGAAGATGCGATAAGGGAGATATTTTCATCTATGAATGAATCTTCTTGAAAAATTTCCTCATCCATCCTAGGGAAGTTTGACATCAGTTATGCAAAAACTAGCGATTTCTTGGATTTCACGGAGGTAAAATCGAGATCAAATTCTTGCAAAATAACAATCCACTTATTGTATTTCCCCCCTATGATATTCCTGGTGAGGATGAATTGAAATGGATTGATATCCACAACCATGGTAGTCTTGTAGAGTAAGATATAGTGATGCAATATCTAAACCACATGTACGGTGGATAAGGCTAGCTTATCTACGTGGGAGTACTTGAGTTCAGGACCAACTCAATTTTGGATAAGGTAGTAGATAATATGCTCACGGAGCTCTTCATCCTATTGAAGAAGAACCATACCAACCGTCCCTTTGTACATGACGAAGTAAAGAAAAAAGTCTCTATTGTAGTCTGGGGGCTTCAACAGAGGCGTCGATACCAACGCTTTCTTAAGAGCATCAAATGATTCATGGGATCACTCATCCCATATGAACGGAGTGTCCTTCAAAAGATGCATAAAACCCTTAGTTGTGTTGGAATAGTTGGCTACGAAACAAAGCAAGAAGTTATCCTTCCCATGTAAACCCTGAAGTTGTCGAATGTTATGCGGGGGAGGATACTGAAGTATTGCCTCAACCTTCATAGGATCCACCATGATCCCATGCTCAGAAACTATGAATCCTAAAAGGAAACAATACCTAACGCAAAATATGCATTTGTGAGGGTTCAACCGAATGCGATAATAGCAACATATTTCAAATACTAGTTGAAGGTGAGTCGAGTGATCTACCCTCTTGTGAGAGTGAGTAGCGAGATCGTTTAGGTAAGCCTCGAAGATATGTTTAAGAAAGTGAACTACAAATTTCATAGCACGTTGAAATGTCGCTACAGAGTTTTTAAGACCAAAAGGCATTTTTTGGTATGCAAAGATACCCCAAGGACAAATAAACATTGTCTCATGTTGATCCTTGGGTTTGATTTGAATTTGATTATAACTTGAAAATCCATCCACAAAATAAAATACTTTGCTTCCCACACATTCATCAATAATATGATCAATAAAAGGAGTGGGGAAGTATCTTTAGGAAAAGATTTGTTCAGGTCCCTAAAATCCATACATACACGGACGATTCCTTGCTTTTTATCTAGGGGAATAGGGTTGGACACCCATTCAGTCAAGTGAACTCGGTAGATGAATCCAACATTGAGAAGCTTCTCCGCCTATGCCTTAATAGCGTGGGCCTTCCTAGGATTTACAACTCTAAGACATTTTCAAACAGGTTTAGCATTCACGTAAGTTTTAATTTCATGTTCAACAATGTTGGGTTCCATCCTTGGCATCTCTTCGTATGACTAAACAAATACATCTCATAATTTCTTTAAGAGATTGATGTAAATCCAAATTTCCTTAGGCGAACAATCTGCACCGATATATACATTTTCAATTTTACCAGGAGTTTGAGAGATGTTGATCTCGACGGTAGGAGAAATGTTTGCCATGTTTTATTTGGCATAAATATCATGCGTATCTAATGGAACAACAGTGTGACCAGCCATCTCACTCAGGGTGGACCTAAACTCATCATGTTCAATCCTAACAAGCTCTAGAAGAAAATAGGATTAATGATGCATATCGTCACAAGGCCTATCGGGACCAGACATGGCCTCTAATATGGCTTCGTCTGAGGGTAAAGTATCATCAAGGAAATCATGTGAACAAGATGATTGGATGGCTCATATGGGCTCTAGGACTAGATCGACCTTGTCTGTCCATGAGGAGGAAGGATCTAGGTCAGCAATATCTTGTTGTATAGCCTGATACACATTTTCTACTGCAGACAAAGGCATCGCCATCCCGATGTGTGAATGACCTTTGTAAAACATATTCAAGGAAGGTAGGGTCCAAGGGTCGTTGAAATACAAAGTACAGAAAGGAACAGATCGTATCGACGATGAAGACTCATCGTAGATGACATTAATGTATGCAATTGGTGCCACAAAATAAAAACTACCCATCAATGAGGAATACATCCCGACACCAACATTCTCAATTTCCTTCTAAGAATTATCAATAACAAGGACCATAGTCCCCACTGATGCAGAAGGACTAAGATGTACAAAGGACAATTGGTTGATTATCACAATCTTTCCTTCATGAGGAAAGCATAGAACATGGAAAACTGACGACACAATGGTTGTCATAGAATAACTCCAATTATGCCCTAGAAAAAATTGTAGTCAAGAGGCGCATCAACCACCTAAACCTTGACCTCAATGGTCTTTCCACCTAACTGGACCAGAAAAGTGGGAAGGATACTGTGGGGTCTAAAATAATGTCCATCGAATGCAGTCAACATGGTCATGGAGTGATAAAGGGGAGGTGTTATGGAATAACCCCCCTCAGATAGGTGGATCTTCCCTTGGATTAATCACCCCTATACCAAGACAAAAAGATCCAAATGGACACCAACATCCCTTTGATATTTGTTTAACTAGTTGAAAAGAGAGAAGGAGAAAAGGTGATCGTACATATTGGTGTTTTTCCTCGCTGCTCCACTTTGAGCTTGATCTCCAAACTCTTTCGCACATCTTGATATTTGGAAAACCACAGACATAAAAGAGAAAACAAGGGAACCCCTAATCTACCACATTATATTAAACAAATTCATCTATAGTAGACAAGCATATGTAAATATACACAAACTAGAAGAAAATAGGCCAAGTATATTATTAAAATGAGAACCCAAAGAGAATACTTACAAACATGGATGATGATGCAACATTCCTCCAAGCTCCCCTCACCCATCCCTTGCATGATGCTCCCAATATCATAAGTTTGATATCCAAAAGCTTCCTCCTCTTCTCCTTTGAAATCCCTCATTATAGGATTTGGAGGCTTAACCACTATGGAGAAGATCACTCATTAGATCCACTAAAATGGGATCTCCAATATTTTTAGGGAGGAAAAATCTCTCAAGGATTTAAGGGAGAAAATATCTCTCAAGGATTTTAAGGAGGAAATATCTCTCAAGATCCACCAAATTAGGATTTTGGTTTGAGAAAATATCTCAACCATCCATGAGATTCTCAACCTTTCCTTGAAAATAGGAAACCAAATGTGAGGTGGATTCTCACACTAAATTAATTTCCTTTTTATGAATATTAATAAATCATTCATGTGCACATAGTATTTTGACCTTCATATAATATATTTCTCCTCCACATTGACTAGGGATTGTGAAAAATGTTCTTTCATGGTGTTAGCGTATGTGACACTTTCATGACACTTGCGAAACTTAGGGTGAGGTACATAAGTGTGGAATTTTGGTGTGTAACATATTCCCCCCTAAAGTGTGAGGTCAGAAGAAAAACTAATGGCCGAAACACTTTAAAATTATTCAATGCAAGGTCATGGAGTTGTAGAACCTAGAAGAAGATGCAAACAACCATCAAACAATATTAATATATGTTCCATTTCCAAGGCATACATACCTATGCTCAGAATACGAGATGACTCAAAGCACGACCATCGACCAATACACTGCAGATCCATGAAAAATATTGATTAAGGATATGGCCACCAAAGATACAATGTGGATCCATACCTCCATGACATGAACTGATCATATCCACAAAAAATACACAGTGTAGCCACAAGATGATAAAACATAGCCACGGACCAATACAATGTGGATCTATGTGACAGTATATATATCAAAATGCTAAAATGATCTCCTTCGTAGCCTGGGAAAAGTAGATAACAGAGTGAACACTCAACCCAAGGTCTTCGTCCCAATCGCGATGTGGTATGAATCTAGCCATGTGAATATATGTTTTGATGTCTAACATGGTAGAAACCACTTGATTATTGGTCATTGATGTATACCGTTAACAAGTGCGAGGGAAATCACCAATGATGTTAATGACTCCCAAGGTACCCTAGTACATTCCAGCGAATGTGAATAAATGAGATGAGGTCAAACATTTGTGAAATCATCTGATCAAATGTCAATGATGTAAACCCACTATCGAAAGCGAGGAGGCCTTCCATTGAGGCATGCAGGTCCCAAGGTACTAACTAGTTTCTAATTCTAATTCCTAGATGATTTGTTGAAGTGAACAGGAAAAGACTCGTCGAAGGAGGGCCTTGATGTATCCCCCATCATCGACAAAAAACTGACACAAGAAAGTGATGTAAGATGGTGAATCGAATGAGTATGGACTGACATAGGAAATGGAAACAAGCAACACTGAAGATGGATAGTTTAAGTGAAACTTCCCTTGAACATGATGAGGCACGACAATTGACTTGGTAGCATTGACTCGACGAGTACCAATAATGTAATGTGACGATAATACAACAACTCTTCAAGTGGAAGAAAAGGTATGGTGACACATGGAAATGGTATGACTCAGAGACAAGCGAATTACCCAAATGTAAGATAATACGCAAACAAGTGCCATGTTTAAGGGTGACAATAGCTGCCATAAAGGATTCCCCAAAACTTGACCCACTTCCTTCAATTTTTCCCCCACCCAGATAGAGGAGTACCTCTTTCTCATTTAACGAGCTCGACAAGGGTAACACATGCTCGATATAACTCACCTTCGGTAAGTTCCTCTTCCTTTGTTTTAACAAATTGGAAGAAGTAAGGGTTCATTCCGAGATAGGCCCTTCCATGTGTAGTTTAAAGAGTCTAGAGAAGGAAAAATCAGTGGTTTTTCATGTTTAGAGAGTCTGAAAAGAACTTAAAGGTGACTCCAGGGTTGTATTTTTTCGTAATTTTTAGTCCCCAAGGTCCGAAAAAGAGATAAACTATTACTCAAAAGATGCCCTTTCGAACCTTTTAACGAGTGTGAAAGGAAGCAAGATCACTCGATAATCTTTTCATGTTTAGACAGTATGAAAAGAGATTAAAGGAGACTCCAAGGGGTTCCTTTTTCATATAACCTTTACGAGTCCAAAAAAGTGATAAAAGTATACTCGATCACATTCTCACATATTTACGAGCATGAGAAAGAACAAATACTAAGCTTGGTAACTTATTCTCATGTATTTACGAGCACAAGAAAGAGAAAAGACTAAGCTCATTCTAGAAAAATACTACTACGTGACGATGGGAATGACCTTCAAATGAGGATCACTCCTAGCAGTGTGTCTCTCTAGAGGTATTTTCCCCCAGCTTCTTTGGTAGAAGTTGGCGTTTTTTTCCAGCATGATGTTCAGAGGCTGGAGACCTACCCCCCAAGTGTCGTTTCTTCCGACGACTCTTCTTCTTTCCTTGTTTAGGTTTCTGGTTACTAATGGAAACATTTTCACTAGAAGGAGGAAAATAAGGTTCAAGTACACGATCCAGAGTGAGAATCGATCGTAAAGGAGGGGAGTCTTTTTCATTTTTTAACGAGATTGACAAAGACAATGAACTATGCTCGTCAAGACCAGGTACTACCAATGGATGAGATGAGTCGAAGGATTGTCGTACCTAAGTCGAAATCATGTTTAAGGTGGAAACCTGCGTGGTGGGAGGAGCAGGAAAAGGAAAAATCCCCATGAGCGAGGAATCCTTGAGAAGACCTACACCTACACTCTCAAAATTATTATGTCCTAGAAAAGGGACATTATTTGTTGCGACATTGTTGAGATCTGGATTTGTATACTCAAGTTGGTCAACCGTGATAATATTTCCTTGATGGAAAAAACGTAATATACGAAACACCGAATATGTGATGACATTCATTGCATAGAACCAACTACGACCAAGTAACAAATTATAATTCAGGGGCTCATCGACTACTTTGATATCAATCGAAATAGTCTTACACTTCAAAGTCAAAGAGAAAGATTTCAAGAGTCAGTGCGGTTGGAAACGATGTCCATCAAATGCTTTCAAGGTGGTAGGGGATGTGGTAAGTGTAGGAGAACCAAAGGCTTTCCAACAAGGAAAATACATGACACAAGTCGAAGCTCCCTCATCCAAAACAGTTCCTGGATGTTCTTTCCACCAACCAAAACTTGAATTTGGAACGCTAAGTGGTGGGATACTTTATCCTTAAAATAATCCAGGTTAAAATTAATCAGGTTCGACTCCTCAGGATCCATGACTCCAATGGCTGACAACAAGGTTCTACATTTATTTGGAAAATGTTGTATAACTTTGAGGGTTGACATAGCACAAGGCGCTTTCTCCAAATCTTCAACAATGTGTAGTTTTGGGCACTGCGGGCATTAGGATTAAATGTCACTTTTAGAATTACACTCTTGGGAAGGAGCAATGACGCATTAGAGATTAGATTCTCAATATGAAGAGGATTGGAAGATGGAGGAGGGGTAGTATTAGAACGTTGGTCGACAACCTTCCCTTTAGTCCTATCACCTGAAGGAGTGTCATAGGTATTTTCTCAAGTTGTGACATTAACCATATTAAACATGTAAACCTCAGAGGTGATTGCAGAAGCATCCCCATGGTGGGAATGACCTGGGTCGCCTCCTTGCAGAGGGACAAGGTTTTGTGCAACCAAAAGTTGTTACTGAATCGGTTGGGAGGTACCCTTTAGATATTTAGCGACAAACTCACGATGAGGGTAGTCTTTCGTGTAGTGGTCTTCCCCACAAATAATACAAGGAGATTTAGTTTTCCTTGTCGGTTGAGTATCAGCATACATAGAATTATCCTACTCATTAGAAGGTTTCTTGGATTTTCCCTTGTTTTTATTCTTACCTCTTGGTTGTTGAGATGAAGTGGATTGGACCGCATTCACCTTGGAGGTTTGAGCAGGACCGAAAGCAGTTGTGGTGTTTGGAATGGAACTAGATTATGGAGAAGGTCTGGACGGATCATTCGATGAACGAGGAGCATTAGGGATCATATCGTAAAGTGTGCCAGACTGGGAATAAACCAAGTCCAAATACTGTGCATGGTTGATAGCCTGTTCCTTATTAACTATGTTTCCCATAGCAACATCGCGAGTGATGGGAGGAAAGAGTAACTTTGTAAACCAATCTGCGAGGAGTTGGTCCAGAATTGGAGCTTTAATCATCCGTCTTCGTCGTCTCCACTCATGAATATGATCAAATATATGGGTAGAAGAGGATTTTCAGAGAGAGGTAAAAAGTTATGTATTGGTCTCGTACCATATAGGCAACTGAAATTGTGTCAGGAAATCCATGGTAAGAGAATTAAAGTCGACAAAAGAGTTATACGACAGTTCAATGTACCATTTTGTTGTTGCACTTTTAAGTGTTTTCTGAAAAAATATAAGACAAATGGAATCGTCCATCAAAGAGATGGAAGAACACCATAAGTGGAAAGTCATAACATTTGATTGTTAGGATCCTCCCCAGGTTTTTCGTCAAATTTTAGAATGTCGGACGGTAATTTGGCAAGGATGGTGGGCCAAAAACAGGGCATTAAGGATGGGATCATTTGTTAAATGCGATAGATATGGCAGATCTAACGCAGCCAAGAATAGTAGCTATCGGTTAGTTTGTTGATACTAGTGATAACCATATTGTGTGGGAACACTAGTAGGATCGTATCCAAGTTGTGGCAAGGTGACAAAACTAGATGGTCCTCCCATATAAGGTGGTTGCTCAGGTTGTCCACCTATGTAAGGTGGTTGTCCTGCTTGTCCACCCATGTACTCTGATTGAACAGATGGACCTCCTACATATTGTGGTTGACCTGTGGATCCCCCTATGTATGGCACTAGAAGGGACTTTTGTGTTTGAATCGAGGGGTTTATAGATTGATAGGGCATAGTTCCTTGTGGAGGAATGCCCGCCGGATTAGGTTGAGTCCACAAAGGATTCGAAAATCTTGGATATGGATGTCCAAGATACAGACCAGTGGTAGTGGGGATAGAAGGACTTGCAGGGGTGGTTTTCCCCCATGCTGGTTGATTTTTCAACCATGTAGTTTTCCCCCTAGAAAATTTTTTCCCTGCAACTAAAGGTTTCCCCCCAGTTGAAGGTTGGCCTCCCATTGAAGATTGACCTATAATGTAGGGAGTACTAATTTGTGATGTGTGATATGGAGATTGAGTAGCTTGTGTAACCATGGTTGTGTGGATGAATTGAATGTTGTCCATTGGACCTATGGGATGACCAAGTAAATCACTTGGCGTTTGCATGTGTGGAAAAAATGAAGCAGGAGTATTACCTAACTCATGTGCAAGAGGAGATGAATGTGCAAGTGGTTGAGTCAGGGTCACCTGGGTCACCAATGTTTCCTGTAAAGAATAAGCACTATCAATATCAACTATGGGAGTTGTGGAAAAATATGAATTCCCAAGTCCTTCAGGAAAACCAAAAATCGGTGGGTTCATGCCAAAGGATGGTGTAGTGGTTGAACCAGGCGATAAATAGTAAGAAGAAAAAGAATCAATGTATCTTGTGGATGGTGGATCAAAGAGTGATTGGCCAAGTGGATCAGTAAACGTAGGATTCAAAAAAGATGCCAAGATTTCTACGAAGATTGGGACCGATTCTTCAACGTGATGGCCACTTCCAGGAGCGACACTCCCAGTTTCAGAAGTGTGATCTGTGATCATTGCTTTGTAAGAAATATTGTGTTGTGGTTCTTGAGTGTCAGGTTCCATACCTTATATACTGTGAAAATTCTGATCCTAAGGCCAACTATGCAAAACAAAGAAACACACTCCTATGAAAACTAAAAGTAATCAACCAAGCAACAACAGATTTAAGGATCTTTCAAAGACAAGATATCAAGCCACTAGCGAAGAAGTGAGAAGCAGTTACCCTGACCTCCACATAACATTCCTTCTCGATGCAAGAAACCCTCTCTTTCACGGGATCACCCTCCAAGAGTACTGAGAGTGTGATACGATGTCTACCCCAAGTACCATGGGAATCCCCCCACAGTCACCTCTATAGGTACCTAATAAAGGCCACTAAGGTTACCAACTCTCAGTCATCCTCCAGGGGGGTACAGTCAACAGTCTGGACCGAACGTATGGGCAGGATATCAAATTCCTAAGCTCTTAAAGAGAACTAAAGACAAGTGGACTGGTAGGAATCTAGAGGACCCCAAACGGATTCAGAGTTCACGAAGCATCAATACCAAATGAAACCAGTGGTTTCTCAAGGAAAAAACCCAATATATGATAATTCTACTACGATTGGTTAAGCTTTGGAGGAGTAATATTCGCTTCTCTCCCGCAAGCAACCTCGTGTTTATCCCCTATATGAGAGGGGGTTCCCATCCATGCTTATACAAAAGTTGGGTTTATATGCTCTTTAGTATGCTACAGTCTCTTTAGTAGTCTTGGAAAATGTATTCACTTCACCTAGTCCAAAGACCCTAATCCTGAGCTATTGTTGGTGTGCTAAAAGAAAAAAATATTTGAGTTGATTTTATTAGCGTGTGATTGATTTTAATGTCTTTTAACTCAAAGGGTTCACTGAGATGAAACTGATGATGTGTAAGAGACTCGACTCCAAAAGAATGTAAAAGAATGCTATGCAGTTCTTTATTTCGATGAATTCTATGTACGGGAAGGAGAAGATTTGTATTCTTCTTAACACAAGCAAGCACTGAAAACAATGCAACTTTCAATTTATGGGATCAATATGATGCCAAAATACCAAGCAAATGTTTTCGAAAACCAAAATGCACATGAAAAATTATCTCTTTTTCCAAACATAAACCAAACAAAACTTCCAAATGAATGGAAAATTTCTTTGTTTGATTAACTATGTAAGGAGATATGAAAACTTTTCGCTTCGTAACTTTCAGATGAAAGAGATCTAAGTTTGATACAAAGAACTATGAGAAAAAAATCAATCAAACAAAGTGCACTCAAAGTGATGAAAAATGAAAGAAAACAAGTAGGGGATAACCTGTTCAATCAAGAACTCCAACAAGCATTCGACAATCGACAAGCATTCAAGGAATAAAAGAAAGTTCAAAGAAGAATCCAAAAAATGATAGGGAGAAAAATAAATCACTCAAATGTCTTGACAAAACAAGAAGCAAGAAAGAGCAATCCAAGCTAGGTTTTGGTAAGCACAAAGTCTCAAATCATTCAAAGAGGAAAGATTTAAAAAGTAACTTAAGACCAACAAACCTTTGTAGACCTTTTCAATCAGTCAAATAACCAGAAAATTCACAAGACTCAAACCAAACCAAGAAAAAATAAGGCGAATCAATATCGCAAATTGGAAAAGGTTGCAAGCTCAAACAAGATAATGAAAAAAGTGATAAGACCCAAACTCTTCTGCACAACTTGATATCTACAAAACAAGGGACAACAAAGAGAAAATAGGGAAAATCCTACTCTACCACATAAGATTAAACAAATTCATCTATAGTAGACAAGCATATGTAAAGATACACAAACTAGAAGGAAATAGGCCAAGTATATTATGAAAATGAGAACCGAAAGAAAATACTTACAAACATGGATGATGATGCAACATTCCTCCAAGATCCCCTCATCCAACCCTTGCATGATACTCCCAAGATCATAAGTTTCATATCCAAAATCTTCCTCCTCTTCTCCATGGAAATCCTCATTATATAGGATTTGGAGGCTTAACCACTATGGATAAGATCACTCATTAGATCCACTAAATGGGATCTCCAAGATTTTTAGGGAGGAAATATCTCTCAAGGATTTTAGGGAGAAAATATCTCTCAAGGATTTTAAGGAGGAAATATCTCTCAAGGATTTTAAGGAGAAAATATCTCTCAAGATCCACCAAATTAGGATTTTGGATTGAGAAAATAGCTCAACCATCCATGAAATTCTCAACCTTTCCTTGAAACTAGGAAACCAAATGTGAGGTGTATTCTCACACTAAATTAATTTCCTTTTTATGAATATTAATAAATCATTCATGTGCACATAGTATTTTGATCTTCATATAAAATATTTCTCCTCCACATTAACTAGGGATTGTGACAAATGTTCTTTCATGGTGTCAGTGTATGTGACAATTTCATGACACTTGCGACACTTATGGTGAGGTACTTAAGTGTGTCATTTTGGTGTGTAACAGGAGGAGATCCGATGGCTTTTTAACAAGATAGAGACATCATAGATGTTGAATCACCTTCATCAATTACAGTACGTTTGATGGTAACATTTGTATACTCCACATGGATTTGAAAGGACACATGGTAAGGTAAGTGAGGCTTAACATCCATGACATTAAACTTGATAACCTTTGAGCCACACAGGTCTAGATCTCCTAACATAGATAGAAAGGAATTCCTCTATGAAGGACACATTTGGAGTACCTCCAAAGCCGACATAGCGCATGGGGTTTATCCCAAATCCTCAACAATAGAGTAATTTTTAGCTGCTCTGGAATGAGGATTGTGGGCGGAGTGCTTAACAAATCCTTTCGGAATACGAGGTGGACGTTCTGGATTATCAATCTGCAATTTTGTTTCCATATGAGGAGGAGTCTTTGGATCTAAAACAGTCTGTGAAGAATCATAATCGCGAGATCAAGTGGCTACATCAATATAAGACTTAACCATATTGACGCATAGATGGGTAGCATCATGTACCAAGGGTTTTGAATCCTGCTCGACTCATTTCTGGTGTTAGAGGTCTCCAAGGTCATATTTTGGTTATGTGGAAAGGGGTTAGTTAGCACAATGGGCTGTTGTGCTATGAGCCTCGAGGCTTCCTCAATTTTGGGGCACAAGTGGGTAAGGTGATCATCTTTACAAAGTTTACAGGGAAACTTCACCTTCCTCTTTTCTTTATTTCCCTCACCAACATTACTATTCAAATTATCATGATTATTGTCACCTTGCCTTTATTTTTATTATTCTTCCCACCCTTACAATTATTACCTCGTCCTTTCCTCTTGTTCCCTTCGGGTTGTTGTCTACCATTTTGGTTCGACGACGATTGTAGAGAGTGCACATTCGTCGACTGGGTGGTTGAGGATGAAGTTGTATCTTTTCCTACTACATACTAGCTAAGAGACAAATCTTCCAGCTGGTTCATCACCAGATCTGTAGCCTTAGCATTTGTGGAGCCTATGATGTTGTCGGCATGAGGCCGAGGCTTTTGTCTAGGATTGTAATTTTTCTGCAACACGTCAAGGATAATTTCGTAAAACATCTCAGATTGAGAATATATAAGGTCCAACTGTTGGTCTTTGAAGATGGCTTCTTCCTCAGATGTCACTCCAGATGTAGAAACATCCTTCAAAATGTAAGGAAACAAATACTTGAGGAACCATTCCAACAGAAACTTTGGATGAATGTAGGCTTTAATCAACCTCTTTCATCTACACCACTCTTGGGTATGATCAGAGATGTGGATGGATTTATCTTGACAAAAATCTGATAAAAGTTCTATGTTGGCGTCGTAATGAACTAGCAATTGGAAGTGATTTATAAAAACCAATACCAACTGATTGAAATTTTCGTAGGTTCCCCCACGTAGATCGATGTACCACTTCATGAAAACCCCCATGAGGATGCATTGAAATAGTCTCAAACGAATAGAATTGTCATTAAGGTAGTTATATGAGCACCATAGGTGAAATGTGGTTACATGATCACCCAGGGCTTGACCAGTCTTTCCTTCAAACTTTTGAATGTCAGAAGGAATCTTGGTGGGGATAGGGGGCCATGACGGATCCTAACACACAGGGTCATTCATCAATTTTGACAATTCTGGAAGATTTAATGTGGCCAAAAAAGGGAGCCAGGGTTGCGGCATCGGAACCCATGCTCCTGGGAAAGACCGGTTTTGAGAGATCGTGAGCCAACCAGGTTTTTGGTATATACCATGGCCCTAGACGGTAGGATAGTATCCTCCTCCCAAATGATTCATAAAATGTTTTAAGTTAATGATTACCAAGGAAGTCGCTTGTGAAGAGAAAGAAAAATTATAAGGATTACTCATATGAGGATATATGTTGTCCCCATACAAAGGAACTTCATGTAGAGGGTTTCCCATACTGTAAAACTGACTCCCTCTAGACGAAACAACATAGGACAGAGGGAGGTTCATCATGAGAAAATCATTTGTAAGAATCAATGTTGTGGAAGAAGGAATGAAGGATGAAATATAAGAAGTATAAGGACTGCCCATTTGAGCACTCGATCCTAGAAAAATGAAGATAGTATTGGGTCCATAGGAAGGAGGATTCCAACCTCCTACCATAGGAGTTAATTGAGGGATATGACCCCACCAAATGAGAAAGGAACATAAGGAGGTGTTGTGCCCCAAGACCTAAAACTAGGATTCACATGAGACGATGAAATAGAGGATGACAAGTGCGAAGTCATGTCTAGCATACCATACAAAAAAAGATTAGTGGCCGAAGGTATTGACTAAGTACTATGATTCGGCATACATTACAAGAATACAAAGGGATTTGTTCCCATGGGTTGAGCAGAGACCATGGGTTGGGTAGCATTAGATGAGGGAGCCTCCGAAATCCAAACTATCAATGATAAGAGAGTCAAGGGGATCTCGCTAATCATAGAGGACATAGGAGTCGAAGAGCTTCTTGAGACATTCATGTCTGAATCAATACTCATGGTAGGATGATCACGAGCCTAGGAGGTGGAGATACATGTACCACGCTTATTAACTTTATGCCTTTTAGGAGGTGGCTTCGATAAAGGATAAATACATGGTGGTAAATTCAAAAGATGAATAGACTCGTGAGGAAGTTGTTCTTTCTCCACGATGACTTAGAACCCAAGATACAATATAAAATCCTAAGGCCTACTAATAATCAGAGAACACACATATAAATAAAGCTAAAGGTTAATGCACACAAACATGATGTGATGGCTGAAAGGGACCTCCTGAACTAAAGTAGGTATATCTCGCCCAAGAGGGACCAGAGACTCCGCAGAAATAGAGGGGAGGTGTTAGATCTATTACAAGGATTGTCCTAGGATTCATAGTGCATTCATTTAGATTTCTCCAAAGAGAAAATCCTCCATAAATTTTGTTTGTTTTCTGATCCCTATCTGACCCAGGGTACCTGCAGAATAACCCCTGCAAGAAACACTTTGGATGTAGAAACATCGTTCGAAATGTAAGGAAACAAATACTTGAGGAACCATTCCAATAGAAACTCTGGATGAATTTAGGCTTTAATCAACCTCTTTCGTCTACACCACTCTTGAGTATGATCAGATATGTGGGTGGCTTTATCTTGACAAAAATCCGATAAAATTTCTATGTTGGTGTCATAACTAACTAGCAATTGGAAGTGATTTATAAAAACCAATACCATCTGATTGAAATTTCTGTAGGTTCCCCCACGTAGCTCGATGTACCATTTTGTGACAAGCCCCATGAGGATGCATTGAAATAGTCTCAAATGAATAGAATCATCATTAAGGGAGTTATATGAGAACCATAGGTGAAATATGGTCACATGATCACCCATGGATTCACCAGTCTTGCCTTCAAAATTTTGAATGTCAGAAGGAATCTTGGTGGGGACAGGGGGCCATGACGAATCGTGACACACAGGGTCATTCATAAATTTTGACAATTCTAGAAGATTTAATGTGACCAGAAAAGGGAGCCAGGGTTGCAGCATCGAAACCCATGCTCCCGGGAAAGACTGGTTTTGAGAGATCGTGGGCCAACCAGGGTTCTAGTATATACCATGGCACTGGACGGTAGGATAGTATCCTCCTCCCAAATGATTCTTAAAAGGTTGTAAGTGAATCATTACCAAGGAAGTTGCTTGTGAAGAGAAGGCAACATTATAAGGATTACTCATATGAAGATATATGTTGTCCCCATACAAAGGAACTTCATGTAGGGGGTTTCCCATAATATAAAATTGACTCCGTCCAAATGAAACAACACAAGACAGAGGGAGGTTCACCATGATAAAATCTGTAATATCCCCATGGACGAGCCCTGTTGTAATCATGTTTATGAATTGTAAATCATGGTTTATAGGCTTTTGAGCCAAGTTAATATAAGTTGGTAAGGATTATGAGTTTATTAGGCCGAAGAGCCTAAGTGTTAAGGCCAAGAGCCTATTTTTGTATATGTAATTATGCAAAACATTAATAAAATTATAAACATCACTGCGTGCAGACCGACCATGATGAATGAGTGATGGGGGACAAAGATTCCATAGAGTGGGTAAGGGATTGGGGGCTAGAAGGTTGGAAAGAGAGGTTAAGTGTTGAGCCTAGGGCCTAAGCCTAGGGGCTTAAGTCCTTGGGAATAATATTTTAATATTATTCCAAAAGCCATGTGAAATATATGTTTTGTCCTAAGTTCCTAGAGAGGAACGCATGCTGATGGAGCGCATGCAGCTTCATGGGCGACATGTGTCGACCCAGGAACATGTAGTTAAAAAACTACAGAAGTCAGCCATGGAGGGGATCACTCCTCATTCTGTCATCCTTTGCGTTTGATTTCGAATACCCTCATGTAGCTATGAAAACCAGAAAACCGAGACGTCTTCCTGAAAACCAAAACATCATTCATCTGATCTCGTTTTTGTGATGTGTCTGTCTTTGGCATACCTATACACCGTTGAGAGAATTGGTCGGGAGGGGAAAGTCAACCTGTGAGTTCGTGAACCTAGTTTATCTGCCATCACATAGCCGAATCTGTACCTGAACTGTCTATGGGTTGCTTCTTTTTGTTTTCCTGAGTGGGATTGTGTTGTGGTTATCCTCACCTTGCGGGAATTGAGTTAAAAGGGGGTAAAGAATTGGATTGATAGGCCCTTGGTTGAAGAGGCAAGTTGTTAGGCCTGTGAGTAGCTCTTTCCAGGTGAAGGAGTCTATTGGGGAGGGGTTTTCTCCCAGAGAGAGTCCAGCACCAACTACGGAGCTCTAAGACTTCCTAATCCAGCCTGTTGTGGAGGCCCAGAGAGGGAGGTGAAGCACCGATGGACTTTGCTTGTGAAAGTGTATACTCTCGAGAAGAACAGGCATGTGGGGAATGAGAGACCATGAGTAGTGGGTGTAAGAAGGCTCCTAGAGAGAATCCTTCCGGTTGCTCTGTGCATTTTTCCTGTAACCTCAGCCTAGTCTAGGATTCCCTTGCCTTGGGTGGAGCTTAGTCCTAGCTCGGGGGTGACCCACTGCTGAGCATGATGAGAAGCATGGTCTAATGCTGGGAGGTTCATGGAAGGTCTACACGTGGTTGGTGGAGTTACACCAGTTTAAAAGATAAGTGTTAATTATGTACTTAACTTATATGTGATGCATGTCTGTGTCTTGAAATATTATCATGTAATCCATTGTAAGTTTGAATTGTTGTTAATATTGTTTAAGTCTGTAAAATAACAGTAAATCCATGTTAAATGTCTTATTTTGATTTCATATGCATCTGATATATATAAGTAGAAGTGTGTTCCATGTAGTAGTGTTTTCTCGACGAGTGGGTTGACGATTGGGGAGGTTACAAATTGGTATCAGAGCCAAGGTTTTCAACACTAATCCTGGATGGTCTAGATAAGGGGCCATTGGACCTGAGGTTTCAGGTAGAAATTGTGTCTGGAGGGACTAATTTTGAACCTTAGATTATTTTTTAGTGCCAAGGGGTTGCTTGGCTATGTTACAAAACTGCATTCGGTGTGGTATTTGGCCACAGAGAGAGAGAACGCAATGCATGAAGTGTTCGAGCCATTGGATTTGGTCAGGAGGAAAGGAGATCCCTCACGACTATCAGATCTGGAGAAGGTGCAAGAGAGTTATCTTGGAAACGTTTCGGGGATTCGACTATCAGTAAAAGCAAGATGTGCGGATGCATGAACTCTCAATGCCTGAAACTCTGAAGTCTCGAAACAATCTACACTGTATATCGGAGGAAGAAAAATTGATCATTGGATCAAGCGGAAAGTAAATCACAATTTTGCGATTTTGGATATTGGAAAAAGCGAGATGTGTGAACGCAAAAACTCCTGAAACCCGAACTACCGAAAATAAAAGTGAACGTGGTAGGACCCAATGACGTTGCCGAAGGTGACGTGGACCCTCCTAAGAATACCACGTGCCATCGTGATTGTTGGAAAAAATTGTGTTACGTGGGCCCGAAGGGGATAAAGTAAATCCGAATTTCAGATGTTGAAAGATTTGGAGGAAACAAGTGTGGGAACCTTCGAGGTCTGAAGTCCCAAAACCTCAAAGTCCCGAATCTCGAAACTTCGATGACAAAAGGACCATAGTGGGTTCCAACTGTTGGATTTCGTGTAAATGTGGACTATTGATCCACCCTACTTCACGAGTTCGGTAATCGGAACTCCGAAGGATAGTTGAGTGTGCTTTTAAATCCCCGAAGGCCAAAATCCTGAGTAGCACCTAGGGGTCTAACATTGGTCACGGCCCATGATCACATGGGTTGGGGACTAGGAAAGAATGGGGATATCGCCCGAAAGTTACAGATCTGAGTAGAGCTCAAAAGATTCATGGGAAACCGAATGTTTTCTTGAATCATTTGGTTTATGATTTGTGTAGAATTTGTTAAGGAATGATGACTTGAGGAATCCCTATTGTATGCACGTGTGTTTGCAAAAGTTTAGAAAGTGATGAAACTGATTAAGGTTGTTATTGAGAGAAGAGAATGGAAGAGGTGTAGATTGCCTCCAATTCAGAGAATGAAAGAGAAGGAAGGGATGTCAACTTGGGAGTCGAAGGATCGAACTCCAATGGGCATGGAAAAGAAATGGATAAGGAAGGGCATATGATGAAAATCATTGAAATATTACAGAAAGATGCCCAGGCTCACTGAGCTGATAGCCAAAATCTCATGAGGGTCAGGGATCAACAGGGTGAATTCAACTTAAATATGTTGAAGAGCCTGGAAAGAATAGAAAGGAAATTGGAAAAGGAGAGTGACACAAGAAAAACAAGGAGTCGCAGGACCCGTGAGAGAAAAATAACATCGAGGAGTGTTAGCAGACATCGTCGTTGCTCCCCAAAGATTTCTAGTAAGGAAGCACACAATAGTTCAATCCCATCACCTACCAGGAAGCATAGGAGGTTCGGGGTGGATGAACTTAAAGGAGAAATGAATAAGATTAAGCCTCCCACATTTGATGGAGAACACCAGAAGGAAGAATATGCTGAGACATGGCTGCTAGAAATGAGGAATTACTTCCAATTGCATAATTATTCCTCTCATGCCGAAGGAAGAATTGTGATGTACTAGTTGAAAGGAAAAGAATCCACGTGGTGGGATCAACTTGTGCAAGTGCAACACATTAGAGAGAAAGATATCACTTGGAAGGAATTCAAGAGGTATTTCGAAAAGAAATATTTGACTAAAATATATTATGATAGAAATATGAAAGAGTTTTTTGAACTCAAAATGGGCAGCATGACCATTGATGAATACGAGCGAAGATTTTTGGATCTGCTGAAGTATGTTCCGTTCATCAAGCAGGAGACTGTCAAGATTCAGAGGTATCTAAGTGGATTACCACCTTCTATTAGTGACAAGATTCAGTATGATGACCCCAAAACCATGGAAGAAATGATAAGAAGAGATAAATTCTTATACGAACAACAAAGAGAAAAGCCTACCTTTCGAAAGGCTTGGGATGACCAGAAGAAGTTTAAGAAAGAGCAGAGGAAGAAGGGAAACAAACCTCCCTTTTTCATAAATAGTCCTCAAGGACAACCAACGTTTAGAGAGCCGAAAATGGCTGAAGTAGGGGAAGAAAGGCCAAGACAGACGCCCATTCAGTGTTGGGGCTGTCAGGGAAACCATAAGTACAGATATTGTCCCCGCAAAAATGGAAAAGTGAGAGTTGTCCATAATGTTCAGCAAGCTGAAACAGTGGAGGACATGGGCAATAGGATACCAAGGATCTATTAGGCCCTGGATAACAAGCAAGATGAATTTCAATCACACATGATTGAAATAGAAGGTATAATCAACAACCATGCCTTTACTATTTAAATTGATTCAGGGGCTAGCCATAGTTATGTATATCCTAGAGTGGTGGAAGGTTTTCATTTATCGAGAAGCAAACATGAAAATTCATGGTTAGTGTAGCTGGCTACAGGAACCAAGAGGAAAGTCACTGAGTTGGTTAAGTCATGTCCTGTGGGCATGAATGGATTGAGCACAAAGGCTGAATTGAACATTTTGCCTTTAGGATCTTATGATTGTTTAATTGGGATGGACTGGTTGGACCAACACCATGTCATCCTGGACTGTCATAACAAGGAATTTACTTGACCGGATGAGGAGGGGAATTGAAAAACAGTCCAAGGAATTCCCAGAGTTGTTACTATCAGAGAAATCTCAGCAATGCAGCTGAAGAAGTGCTACAAAAAAGGTTGTCAATTATTTACAGCCCATGTGGAGGAAACAACCAAGGATAAGGTGTCATGTACCAGAGATCATGTGGTACTAAAGGAGTTTGAGGATGTATTCCAGGAGGTACCAGGATTACCTCCAAAAATATATATTGACTTCTCTGTAAATTTTATGCCTGGAGCAACTTCAGTGTCGAAATCTTTTTATAGAATGAGCACACCAAAGCTGAAAAAACTTTAGTTGCAGCTTGAAGAGCTTATGAGGAAGGGGTACTTTCACCCAAGTGTGTCACCTTGGGGTTCCCCAGTTCTATTCATGAAGAAGAAGGATGGAACGTTGAGGCTGTGCATTGATTTAAGATAGTTGAACAAAGTAACTATCAAGAACACGTATCCCCTGCCGAGGATCGATGATCTTTTCGATCAGTTGAAAGGTGCGAAAATATTTTTGAAGATAGATCTAATATCGGGATATCACCAGGTAAGAATAAAGGATGAAGACATCAGTAAGACCACCTTCAGAACAAGGTACATCCATTATGATTTCATAGTGGTGTCGTTTGGGCTGTCGAATGCACATGTTGTTTTTATGTGCTTGATGAATGGTGTATTCAGGGACTATCTAGACAAGTTTGTCATAGTCTTCCTAGATGACATTCTGGTGTATTCCAAGTCAGAGGAAGAGCATGAAAAACACATGAGGATGGTGTTGCAAGTGCTGAGAGAGCACTAGTTGTATGCCAAGTTGAGATAATTCTCATTTTATCAAAGGCAGATCCATTACTTGGGGTACATTATTTCAGAAGAAGGGATTGTCATGGATCCTGAGAAGGTTGAGGCAATCAGAGAATGGTCAGTTCCAAAGAACGTGATGGAAGTAAGATCCTTTATGGGTCTAGCGGGTTATTACAGAAGGTTTATCACAGGGTTCTCAAAGATATCCTACCATATCACTTCCTTGCAAAGGAAGGAAAAGAATTTTCAGTGGACTGAAGAGTGTGAGAAAAGCTTCCATCGATTGAAGTAGTTGTTAACCAGCGCTCCAATCCTGAGGATTGCAGACCCAAATGTGGATTTTGTGGTGTGCACAGATGCGTGTAAAGAAGGACTGGGATGAGTCCTCAGCCATAATGGATTCGTAATCTATTATGAGTCTAGAAATTTGAAAGAGCATGAAAGGAACTACGCAACTCATGATTTGGATTTAGCAACCATCGTTCATGCTTTGAGGAAATGGAGACATTACCTCATGGGGAGGATATTTGAATTGAGAACATACCACAATGGTATAAAATACTTGTTTGACCAGACCACCCTAAACGCTAGGCAGAGTAGGTGGCTGGAGTTTCTGTGTGAATATGACTTTGATATCAAGCATATCAAAGGGAAGGAAAACAAGGTGGCTGATGCACTCAGCAGGAAGGTGCACAACTTACATGATACAACCATTATCATGTACCAAACTAATATAAAGGGTAAAATTTTGGAGGCTGCAAATACATATTTGCAGTACAGGGAGCTGGTAGCAAAGCTACAGCAAGGTGAGATTCCACAGAAAATGGAAAATTATAAATTGGGAACCAATGGAATAATTATGTACAAGAACATAGTTTATGTACCTAATGTCCAGGGCTTGAAACGTATGATTTTGCATGAAATGCATAACGTGCCTTATGATGGGCACCCTGGATATCATAAGACTGTGACAACAGTCAAGAGCCATTACTTTTGGCCAGGTATGAAGAAAGAGATTACATAATACATAGCCAGATGTATGGAGTGCCAGAAGGTTAAAGCTGAGCACATGCACCCAGTAGGGTTGTTGCAACCTTTACCCATTCCTGAGTGGAAGTGGGAAGTGGTGACAANATGGGATTTCCTAGAATAGGCAAGCAACATGATTCCATTATGGTGGTGGTGGACAAGCTTACAAAAGCTTCCCATTTCATTCCATTAAAGACCACTCATAATGCAGCAGATGTTACTGATATTTTTATGAAGGAAGTGGCATGATTGCACGGAATCCCCAAGACAATTGTGTCCGACAGAGACCCAAAATTCACCTCAAATTTCTAGAAGGGGTTTTTCGATGGATTCGGAATGAATCTGAACTTCATCACAACTTATCATCATGAGTCTGATGAGCAGACAGAGAGGGTGAACAAAGTAATAGAAGACATACTAAGGATGTATGTGATGGATAAACCATCAAAATGGGAAGACTACCTGCACTTGGTAGAATTCGCCTACAACAATGGGTATCAAGCTTCGTTGAAGATGGGCCCATTTGAAGCACTTTATGGCAGAAAGTACAATACTCCAGTAAGCTGGGATAATCCAGTTGACAGAGTAATAGTTGGGCCAGATTTTCTCAAGGAGATGGAAGAACAGATGTTAAAAATTAAACAGAATTTGAAGGTTGCCCAAGACAGGAAGAAAAGTTATGCTGATAAAAAAAGAACCCACAGAGAGTTTAAAGTGGGTGACCATGTTTTCCTGAAAGTAAAAGCTAACAGAAGTTCCCTGAAGTTGGGAAACTGCTCCAAATTGGCAGCCAGATTTTGTGGGCCATTTGAAATCCTATAAAGGATTGGGCCAGTTGCATATATGTTTGCATTACCTGCATCCATGACTCTACATAATGTGTTTCATGTTTCATTTCTTAAGAAATATATACATTATGCTAATCATGTTATTGATTGGAATGTGATTCAGGTGGAGCAAGAAGGTGTCCTGCAAGTGCATCCTATGCGCATATTGGACAGGAAAAGAAAACAGCTCCGAAATCGAGCTATAGGGCTTGTAAAGGTCCAGTGGACCTGGTACAGTCCTGAGGACATGACATGGGAGCATGAGGATGCTATGCAGGCATAATACCTGCATCTTTTTGAATATTTTGTAAATCTTGTTGATACTGTGTGAAAGTTGCACTGAGGATGGTGAAAAAATAAGGGGAAGGGATTGTAATGTCCCCACGGACGAGCGTTGTTGTAATCATGTTTATGAATTGTAAATCATGTTTTATAGGCTAGTGAGCCAAGTTAATATAAGCTGGTAAGGCTTATGAGTTTATTAGGCCAGAGAGCCTAAGTGTTAAGGCCAGGAGCCCGTTTTTGTATATGTAATTATGCAAAACATTAATAAATTATAAACACCACTGCATGCAGACCAACCACGATGAATGAGTCATGGGGGACCAATCTTCCACATTGTGGGTAAGGGATTGGGGGATGTAAGGTTGGAAAGAGAGGCTAAGTGTTGAGCCTAGGGGCTTAATTCCTTGGAATAATATTTTAATATTATTCCAAAAGCCATGTGAAATATATGTTTTGTCCTAAGTTATTGGAGAGGAACGCATGCTGATGGAGCGCATGCAGCTTCATGGGTGACATGTGTCGACCCAGGCACATGCAGTTAAAAAACTACAGAAGTCAGTCGTGGAGGGGATCGCTCCTCATTCTGTCATCCTTTGCGTCTGATTTCGGATACCCTCACGCAGCTCTGAAAACCAGAAAACTGAGACATCTTCCTGAAAACCAAAACATCATCCGTCTGATCTCATTTTTGGTCTGCGTCTGTCTTTGGCATACCTATACACCATTGAGAGAACTAGTCGGAAGGGGAAAGTCAACCTGTGAGTTCGTGAACCCAGTCTATCTACCATCACAGAGCCGAATCCGTACCTGAACTATTTGTGGGTTTCTACTTTCTGTTTTCCTAAGTGGGATTGTGTTGTGGTTATCCTCACCTTGTGGGAATTGAATTAAAAGGGGTTGAAGAATTGGATTGGCAGGCCCGTGGTTGAAGAGGCAGGTTGTTAGGCCTATGAGCATCTCTTTCCAGGTGAAGGAGTCTGTTGTGGAGGGGTTTTCTCCCAGAGAGAGTCCAACACCAGCTACGGAGCTCTGAGACTTCCTGATCTGGCCTGTTGTCGAGCCCCGAAGAGGGAGGTGAAGCACCGATGGACTGTGTTTGTGAAGGTGTATACTCCTGGGCGGAACATGCATGTGGGGAATGAGAGTCTGTGAGTAGTGGGCATAAGAAGGCTCCTAGAGAGAATCCTTCCGGTTGCTCTGTGCAGTTTTCCTATAACCTCGACCTAGTCTAGGATTCCCTTGCCTTGGGTGGAGCTTAGTCCCAGCTCGAGGGTGACCCACTGCTAAGCGTGATGAGCAGTGTGGTCTAAGGATGGGAGGTTTGTGGAAGGTCTGTACGTGGTTGGTGGAGTTACACCAGTTTAAAAGATAATTGTTAATTCTGTACTTGACTTATATGTTATGCATGTCTATGTCTTGAAATGTTATCATGTAATCTGTTGTAAGTTTGAATTGTTGTTAATGTTGTTTAAGTTTGTAAAATAACAGTAAATCCATGTTAAATGTCTTATTTTTATTTTAAACGCATCTGATATATAAAAGTAGAAGTGTTTCACATAGTATCATTTGCCCGGCTAGTGGGTTGATGGCTGGGGATGTTACAAAATCATTCGTAGGAATCAATGTTGTGGAAGAAGGAATGAAGGATGGAATATAAGAAGTAGAAGGACTGCCCATTTGATCACTCGATCCTAGAAAAACGAAGCTAGGATTGGGTCTATAGGAAGGATGATTCTAACCTCCTACCTTAGGAGTCAATTGAGGGACATTACCCCCACCAAATGAGAAAGGAACGTAAGGAGGAATCGTGCCCCAAGACCTAAAACTAGGATTCACGTGAGATGACGAAATAGAGGATGACAAGTGCGAAGTCATGTCTGGCATACCATACGAAAATGGATTAGTGGCCAAAGGTATTGACTAAGTACTATGATTCGACATACCATACGAGAATACAAAGGGATTTGTTCCCATGGGCTTAGTAGAGACCATGGGTTGGGTAGCATTAGATGAGGGAGCCTCCGAAATCCAAACTATCGATGAAAAGGGAGTCAAGGGGACCCTGCTAATCATAGAGGACATAGGAGTCGAAGGGATTCCTGAGACATTCATGTCTGACTCAGTACTCATGGTAGGATGATCACGAGCCTAGGAGGTGGAGATATATGCACCATGCTTATTAACTTTATGCCTTTTAGGAGATGGCTTCGGTAAAGGATCAAGACATGGTGGTAAATTCAAAATATGAAGAGACCCGTGACGAGGATGTTATTGCTCCATGATGAATTAGAACCCAAGATATAATATAAAATCCTAAGGCCTACTAATAATCAGAGAGCGCACTCCTAAATAAATCTAAAGTTCAATGCACACAAACAGGATATGATGGTTGAAAGGGACCTCCCAAACTAAAGTAGGTATGTCTCACCCAAGAGGGGTTAGAGACTCCGCAACAATAGAGTGGAGGTCTTAGAATTATTTACAAGGACCCTCCTAGGCTTCACAGTGCATTCGTTTGGATTCCTTCAGAGAGAAAATCCTTCATAAATTTTATGTGTTGTCTAATCCCGATATGGCCCAGGGTACTTGTAGAATAACCCCTGCAAGAAACCTATGTGGCTACCTATGTCAAGCAACTAGATTCACCACAATATAACCAATGTTCATGCAAGCAATCACAATTCCAATCCACTGTATGGGTGGGGTAGAAAATCCCGAAATCTCTAAAGTGCCACCTCTCAAGGAGGTAAGGGTACTATCAAGACCCCAAAATGCGAATAGAACCCTAGAAATATCTTTGACGCTAGGAAGGTATTAGAGTGCTATCTCTACAATCACCTTCGTGTGACCTCGTGCTTAACTCCGATGTGAGTAGAGCCTCCTGAGAAAACCAATTATATAATGGGTTTCACCACTCCCTGGTCAGACACATACGTTGAGTTTTATAGCCTTGGAGAAGTTTACTCACAAAATCATATTCTAAGGCTCTAGGTCCTACACTTGTTTGTGTACCCTAAAAAATAAAATCGTTTCTATTCAATTTCAATTATTCATCGTTAATTTTAATTTCTTCTACTCAAGAGGTGCGCTCATGAAATTGATGGTATTATGACTTAGCATATAAAAAGGAAGCAAATATAAAAACACTACTAATTATTGGTCTTGATTTTCAATGAGATGGTATGCTTCTAAATGTTGTTTCAAAGATGCAATCTCTACAATTTCAATGAAGTGAAATATTTTCTAATATGCCAAAACTAATGAAAAGTATCCAAAAGTGCAAATGTTATAAATAAAATGCAAGAAATACCTTTTTTTTGTATTTTCGATATAACGAAAAGAAAATGCAAGGAATGAATAACAACCTCACATGAAGACCCTACTACAAGAAAAAGGAGACAATACAAGCAAGATACCAAGAAGAAACTACCCAGACCAATATGCATGGACAACAAATGAGAAAAATGACAAGAAAGGATTTCACCCAAAAGATTCACCAATAAAGTGGATTCCTATCACTCTGTAGGCACTTAACAATCAGAGTAGGGACCCAAGAAGTCTCAACAACCAACAAAAATCACCCAACAAACACCAAAATCAGCCAAAAAGACTCAAGAGATAGTGTACATGACTATTCAGGGAACATAAGCGTATATATGTGCCCTAAAGACAAAAAACTTGAATGTGTATGGGACTGTCAAGGGAAAACCTGAATATGTCAAAAAAGACACTGTCTGGGAAAGGGTTAGGCCGAGAAACTCAGATACAAGGAAAAAGATAGATTGTCAAGCAACATGTGACACAGAAACTCAGGAAAATAGAGAGCAAATCAAGGAGAAAAAACACCCAATACCCAAAAAAGGAGATCTCCCCAGTGGAGTCACCAATTATGTTACGAGGAAAATATCTCTATGGCTAGGGTAAAACCACAACATACAGAACGACGCCCAGGAATCAAATCTAATATCAAGTATGATATATAAATGAAAATATTAACAAGAGAAGGCTAGAATCCTACCTCGTTCAGACGTTTGAAGAAGACCATCGTTGAGCACACGACCCAAAGCTTTATACCTGCAACTTGTCCTCAATAACCAAGATACGCAAGCATGTGGAAATGATATATAATGTTAGCATATAAATTAGCATAATCCATTAACATACATGACAAATACGCCCATGGAAAGTAATACAAATATTTGCAATATATCAATTGGACAAGAAAATAGTATTTTTATTAATGTAATCCACAAATAGAAATCTCACCACTTCTAGTTGCAATAATTTATTTTTAATTATTTTCTTTTTGCAACAACTTAACCCATGATTAACTTCTAGTTACAACCACTTTGACTAGTCAACCTTCTTCTAGGAGCTTCTAGAATAATTTGACTTCTTTGACCTTCTAGGGGCTTCTAGATAACTTATGAGGGTTCTCCAACTTCACAAGGCCATATCTCCCTAACCATGAGGAACCATGTGAAGTACCACATATCATTGGAAATGACACGACATGTACTATCCATATAGAATAGTCTCACCTGAAAATTCAAAGATCTTCATTACATTATTTCTCAAACAAACTTGGGTTCCTTAACCACATTGTTGGGCCTACTTGACCACTTAACCATTTGTACTTTGAAAAGTGTCTTCCCATGAGGGATTTCACCATAAGGAGACCACTTTGGATTTCATCCATTTGGTTCTTTCTATCAACAATGACATGAAATTAATGATACAACTTTATTTTCTATCAACCTTGACATCAATGACAACACATCACTATGACACCACATGACATCAACCCTTTGACATCAATCACATCAATGACAACATGATCCAACAATAAATAACATCAATGATACAACTTCCATTACATCAATGAAAACACATCACTATGACACCGCTTGAAATCTACCTAATGACATCAATCCTTTGACATCAATTACAACATAGTCCAATAATATCCCCTTTTGGCATTTATGGCAACACCAACATTGATGGTATTAATGATAGCAACACTTAGACATGGAAATGATCATGCTCCCTCTGTGATCACTGCTCCTCATATATGTTCATTGCTCCTCATCAATGTTTCTATCTCTCAACATCAATGTTTCTATCTCTCCCCCTTTGACATCAATGGAAAAGGGTATATCTCTTTGGGGCTTCTCCCCCTTACTAAACTGTCCCTAAGTCCGCTCTCCATGCATTTAATGGATCTCTCCCCTTTTGAAAAAGGATATCACTCTGATGCAATGTTGATGGTATGGATTCCAATTCTCCCCCTATGATCATATCTATCATTTCTCCTCCTGGAATCATACCTCTATAACCAATCAAGGGAAAAGGAATAACTCCCCCTGTGGGTATGTCTCCCCCTGTCTTCTCAGCAATATGTTGTGTAATCACTATGAAAAATATGATACCATTGTACTTTGCTTCTGCTATGGATGTTGCTTCTCTACCAGAACATTGATCAACTACTCAAAAATATTGCATCAAGAATGCCATGCTCTGCTATTCCTTTGATGATCCTTGGAACTGTCCATGCATCATACAATGATCCATCAATCTGTACATGTACCATCAACAAGTGCATCAAACATGCACCAAACCTGAATCACCAACCAGTGCATCAACCATGCACCAAACCTGAATCACCAACTAGTGAATCAACCATGCACAACACAACCTATCACATCAATCTCATCAACCAAATCAAATCTATTCACCAAGATCAAACATCAAGACAAATTTTCAAAATATCACCAAGATGTGCATCAACCAATACTACTCACAAACATCAATATAATGTCCCGCAATCAAGATGTGCATCTAAATGTATATCCATACATATATGCCACATCATCCATGTGCCAACTAGCAAGTGCCTCTAACAATGTACAAAGCATGTACCAATCAACATGCCAAACTATGACTCATCAAGATGTACCAAGATCACCATACAACACACTTCATGTATGTGCCAACTCATCAACTATGTGCCATACATCATATATGTAACAACCTTGGTTAGATAGTTGCATAGGGTTTATTAAGTATAGTTAATTAAATAATTAACTATCTTAATGTGTATTAGTTAAGTAATGATTAACTATTAATAATATTATTTATTTATTTATTGTTTAATAAGTGTCGATTAATTAATTAAATGATTACTTGACACAATCAAAGATTTGGGTAATGAATTAAATGGCTGAATAACTTTAAATTATTTATAATAAGACTTTATGTATGCAGGGGGGGAATGAAGCATGGGGTGGAAGGATAAGGTAATAAAGGAATCAGATAAGGTAATAAAGGAATGGATAAGGTAATAAAGGGGAGGATAAGGTAATTAATGGAGGATAGGGAGTTGGTGAATGGGGGGAGATATAGCTGGACAGAGGCTTATGGGAGATTTTATGAAAAATTGGGAGGAGAGGACTATATTTCTGTTGTTGGTTATTTTCTGGTTTTGGAGTTTTGGTGAACCATTGAAGGGGGCACCGGGTTGCTGGGAGTTTTGGGCTCAGGGGCCAGGATTCCTTATGGTATCCTGGAGCTAGGGAGTCGTACAGGCTGCTCCTAGCTGGCTAGGTGGTTAGTCGGTTTTGGGCAGGGTTTGGTCAAGCAGCAGGCTAGACAAAGCAGCAGGGAGGACAACCAGATAAGCGGGAATTTAGCATCAGGCAGAGGTATTTTTATTTATGAATTTGCTGAGTTATGTGATGATTATGTAATTTATTTCATGCCGTGGATAAATTTAATTTTCTGCTGAATATTATATGTTTATACGATGATTAATGAATTACTTATGCATTGAAATAAATTTATGTTTAATTGTATGAATTTTATCAGGCTTGGTTAATCTTCGGTCACTACACATGGTATTAATTGCTAATCATTACTTAACTAATACACATTAATACAGTTAATTATTTAATTAACTATACTTAATAAACCCTATGCAACTATCTAACCAAGGTTGTTACATACACCCACCCTTCAGGAAACGTTGTCCCGAAGTTAAGGTATTTCATGATACAAAGGAAAAGAAACATGGTTCACACATTCATAACAATTAACCAACATTATTAGTACATGCACGAGACTTGTATGTACTAGATACACATGCATTTCTTGTACATGTACACTAGTGTGTATGAGTTTTCTTGGCTTACTTACTAATAATGTCGGTTAATTGTTATGAATGTGTGAACCATGTTTATTTTCCTTTGTATCATGAAATACCTTAACTTCGAGATGAAGTTTCCTGAAGGGTGGGTGTATGTAACAACCTTGGTTAGATAGTTGCATAGGGTTTATTAAGTATAGTTAATTAAATAATTAACTGTCTTAATGTGTATTAGTTAAGTAATGATTAACTATTAATAATATTAATTATTTATTTATTTATTGTTTAATAAGTGTCGATTAATTAATCAAATGATTATTTAACACATTCAAAGATTTGGGTAATGAATTAAATGGTTGAATAACTTTAAATTATTTATAATAAGACTTTACGTATGTAGGGGGGGAATGAAGCATGGGGTGGAAGGATAAGGTAATAAAGGAATGGATAAGGTAATAAAGGGGAGGATAAGGTAATTAATGGAGGATAGGGAGTTGGTGAATGGGGGGAGATATAGTTGGGCAGAGGCTTACGGGAGATTTTATGAAAAATTGGGAGGAGAGGACTGTATTTCTGCTGTTGGTTATTTTCTGGTTTTGGAGTTTTAGTGAACCATTGCAGGGGGCACCGGGTTGCTAGGAGTTTTGGGCTCAGGGGCCAGGATTCCTTACAGTATCCTGGAGCTAGGGAGCCAGACAGGTTGCTCCTAGCTGGCTGGGTGGTTAGTCGGTTTTGGGCAGGGTTTGGTCAAGCAGTAGGCTGGACAAAGCAACAAGGAGGACAACTAGATAAGCGGGAATTTAGCATCAGGCAGAGGTATTTTTATTTCTAAATTTGCTGAGTTATGTGATGATTATGTAATTTATTTCATGTTGTGGATAAATTTAATTTTCTGCTGAATATTATATGTTTATACGATGATTAATGAATTACTTATGCATTGAAAGAAATTTATGTTTAATTGTATGAATTTTATTAGGCTTGGTTAATCTTCGGTCACTACACATGGTATTAATTGTTAATCATTACTTAACTAATACACATTAAGACAGTTAATTATTTAATTAACTATACTTAATAAACCCTATGCAACTATATAACCAAGGTTGTTACATACACCCACCCTCCAGGAAACGTTGTCTCGAGGTTAAGGTATTTCATGATACAAAGGAAAAGAAACATGGTTCACACATTCATAACAATTAATTGACATTATTAGTACATGCACGAGACTTGTATGTACTAGCTACACATGCATTTCTTGTACATGTACACTAGTATGTATGATTTTTTTTGGCTTACTTACTAATAATGTCGATTAATTGTTATGAATGTGTGAACCATGTTTCTTTTCCTTTATATCATGAAATACCTTAACTTCGGGACGAAGTTTCTTGAAGGGTGTGTGTATGTAACAACCTTGGTTAGATAGTTGCATAGGGTTTATTAAGTATAGTTAATTAAATAATTAACTGTCTTAATGTGTATTAGTTAAGTAATGATTAACTATTAATAATATTATTTATTTATTTATTGTTTAATAAGTGTCGATTAATTAATTAAATGATTACTTAACACATTCAAAGATTTGGGTAATGAATTAAATGGTTGAATAACTTTAAATTATTTATAATAAGACTTTGCGTATGCAGGGGGGGAATGAAGCATGGGGTGGAAGGATAAGGTAATAAAGGAATCAGATAAGGTAATAAAGGGGAGGATAAGGTAATTAATGAAGGATAGGGAGTCGGTGAATGGGGGGAGATATAGCTGGGCAGAGGCTTACGGGAGATTTTATGAAAAATTGGGAGGAGAGGACTGTATTTCTACTGTTGGTTATTTTCTGGTTTTGGAGTTTGGTTTTGGAGTTTTTGTGAACCATTGCAGGGGGCACCGGGTTGCTGGGAGTTTTGGGCTCGGGGGCCAGGATTCCTTACGATATCCTAGAGTTGGGGAGCCAGATAGGCTGCTCCTAGCTGGTTGGGTGGTTAGTCGGTTTTGGACAGGGTTTGGTCAAGCAGCAGGCTGGACAAAGCAGTAGGGAGGACAACCAGATAAGCGGGAATTTAGCATCAGGCAGAGGTATTTTTATTTCTGAATTTGTTGAGTTATGTGATGATTATGTAATTTATTTCATGTTGTGGATACATTTAATTTTCCGCTGAATATTATATGTTTATATGATGATTAATGAATTACTTATGCATTGAAAGAAATTTATGTTTAATTGTATGAATTTTATTAGGCTTGGTTAATCTTCGGTCACTACAATATACCATGAAATGTATCTCAACCATATGCCAAGAATATGTTCCAAATGTGTGTCAAGCATGTATATAGATCACCAACAAGTGCCTCACCAATAACATCATCAACCATACAACATGCCAACCATGTACCTCAACCAAGTGTC
>SNQJ01S0021684.1:125843-140974 GCA_010110895.2 Picea sitchensis | reverse complement strand
TCAGACTCTTCATCTCTGTAGTGGGAGCCTTCTCCCACCTCTTGGTGAGTTACCATACTCTGCGTCTGTAAATTCCCGTGGCTGATCATCCGCTTAGGTGAAAAGACAAACGTTGGTTGTTAGTCAAGAGTTAGATATATTTTTATAATCTGCACATAATTTATAACTCTTTCACATGCATACACAGTCAGGTTCTCGTTTCCAAGTTTTCAATCCTGGACAAGAGAGTTACATTATGGGGTTGCTCTTTGTAGGAGTACTTCGAATAGAGTTTATGCACAACTCGTTCATGAGCCCAATCAGGCCGAGTGTTGTAACCATGCTTTGATACCACTTTGTCACATACCCACTACCTAAATCAGATTTTTCTGGTCTTCTGCCAAATCAGAAACCCTAAACATCCATGGATGACCAACGTAAGATGGATCTTTCTCTCTCCCCGCTCCCATGTGGTCGCGGGTCATGATCACAGTCCGAATAAATGCAGTACCTCTTTCATATTTCGCGCCTCGACGCTATAGTGATGTCGAGTTGTTTGACTTGGAAACCGTCGAATGCCAACAGGGCTAGCGATCGGCCAATGGGGACAAATCCCTACAGGGTTAGCAAATGGCTAATAGGAACAAGTACCAACAGGGCCAGAGAATAGCCAATAAGAAACGGCCCCATTGTGCGGTTAACTAGAATACAGGTGGCAGAGAGGGAAACACGACACGGTAGTCGACATGACAGGAGGGGCCCCACTTCACACGCCACACTATTCTGGAATCCCCCCCCCTTTAAAGGCAGAATGGAAAGGGGGGTCTGGAATCCACCTGAGATTCATTGATCATGATGAATTAATCTTGATCGTTCGAGAGTTTCATGTCCAATTTCGAACCCCCCCCCCATTAAAAGCAGAATGGCAAGGGGGCTCCAGAATACATCCTCAGCCGTAGATCTGGGTGGTGGACTCTGGCCACCCAGATCTTCTCGCTACTTACCCTAATGCACATTCACGCCCCAGCGTAAAACCGGTATCCCTTCCTCGCATCGGACGGTCATTACGGACCCCAAGATTTCCCAAAGGAATCTTGTTCGTCCATCGGGACTTAGCCACATGTTATTGTTTCGACATTATGTATCGGGATTTGTCAAGGCAAGAGCCCGAGTTTTTGTCAGCGGAACTCTTGAATCCCCGATCCCCGATTTCTCGAAATGGGTAATCTCTCAACACGTCACCTCCTTAAATCAGATGGTCCACAACTGCTCTGGTATTTCCACCCAGGAAAGTCCTGACCCCTTGTCACCAGGACTCCCGATCTCGCGATTCCTGATTTCCCGAAATGGGTGATCTCTTGATGCATGGCCTCCGTCAATCGGACGACTTAGATCCATCCTAGGGTTTTCACCATAGAAAGTCCCAAACTCTTGTCAATAGGAATCCCGATTCCGCGATTCTTGATTTCCTGAAATGGGAGATCTCTTGATGCGTGGCCTCCATCAATCGGACGCTCAGATCCGTCCCGGGGTTTTCACCATAGAAAATCCTGAAATCTTGTCAATAGGAATCCCGATTCCGTGATTCCCGATTTCCCGAAATGGGAGATCTCTTGACGCGTGGCCTCCGTCAATCGGACGGCTCARATCCGTCTTGCGGTTTTCACCATAGAAAATCCCGAACTCTTGTCAACAAGAATCCCGATTCCGCGATTCCCGATTTTCYGAAATGGGAGATCTCTTGACGCGTGGCCTCCATCAATCGGACAGCTTAGATCCATTCCGGGGTTTTCATCATGGAAAATCCCGATTCACGGGGGTTTTTAACCCTTGGGTAACTCCAGATAGATCCAACGACAGTCGGGTTTTCCAGCCGAGATCTCACGGCTCAGATCGGTTCCTACCCATGCATTCTTCCACGACTCCTTGGACGTGGAAAAGATCCACGGTCCAGATACTCTCATGGACCTTGGAGATCTATGATCCCAAATTCCTCACCGCCCACGAAGACATTGAAAACAAAGGGGTAAGGCATTTTGACACCTTGCCTTCTCCTACCAATCCAACAGTCGGGTGTGTCTGCAGATTTCCAGACGGAATCTCATCCATCGGTCAACACCTATCAGGGATAAGGTATTTAACTTTCCATCTTCCTCTTACCAAATCTAATGGTCATGAGTGACCACAGATTTCCCGATGAAATATCATTCGTCGATTCATTACTTCATCCTTATGGTGTCATATCGGTTTTCAAGAGGATCGTTCCTCCTCATGCAGGGTCACTAAGGCTTTACGCCTTCACAACTGCCTTCCTGGTTCTGATGGGCTTTTCAAGGAAGGTATTTCTATGGGGAGATTTACTTAGGGTACTACTTGAGGTATGTAAGGATGCCATCCTCCCAAGAACTAGACGTGAAGTCTGAATTTGATCAGTACGCACACAAATAAAGAATTCATGAAGACATAAATCATACGTAATCTTTCCATATAAATATACAACTACTAGTACTGATCAAAACACCACACAGTCATTCTTATAATGAAATCATTCACAGCTTCCCAGCTTATGAGCATAATTATCATAATAAGCACATATATATATATTTCAAGATGCGAGATGCAAAACACTTATCAGAGATAACACCAGGGGTCAAACAACTGCTGAGAGGGGTGCTCATTTCCACCCAACCGTAGGCTTAGCGACTCCCAGCGGATTTACCACTAACCACCCCCGAGCTGAGACCATGATGCTACGAGACTGTGTCTCTGTTTTCCAGTGACTAGGAGCGAAGGTTGCAATCCTTCCTCTCTGCTATCACTCACTCTGCATATTGCCAGATTTCTCCCCTCGCGTCTTCCCCCCTAAACGCTTCTACCCCACAACTTATCCTCTTGCGAGGTTGCGTGTGGCGCGATTACCCTCACACTGGCCAGTCATGATGGCTCTACGGATGGGCGTTTCACCTCCCCATCCCTCATTAATTCCTGAGAATCCATCAACCTACCAGTTTGCAAGGCATTTAATTCGGGGCCAGCGAGCCGCTTTTGATTCTCCAGGCCAGTGGAGTCCAAATACGGTATCAATTCTCGGTGGAAGTTAACACCACCTTTCCAGGTGCCTTCCACCTTCATCATGGTCTCTTTTTCTTCACATCCCCTCTCAGCAGTCCTGCAATAAATTCATAATGTTATTCACATTTATTGACCTTTTCCACAAGGTCCATTTACATCACATATTCACATTTATGAGTTTGCCACAGTTCTTGGCTAGTCCAGTCATTTTTACAAACTGGGGGAAACAGGGTGTTACAGAATCCTTAAAGGATCCTCTGACTTCTGCATTCCTTGCAGAGTCTCTGCGCACACATAAAGGTGTTATCCCTTCTAAGATTTTCCTGTAGCTTCAAACTCTAAGGAACTCATTCCTTTCTCCTCTCCCTTCAGATGGAGAATCGGATGCCCTCCTGGATATCCTTGCTCAAGCAACCTATTGCTAAGTCTTCAGGGTGTTCAGTAACCCTCTGAAGATCCTTTTTTGGACTCTTCTCTATCTTTGAACTCAAAGAGTTCTCTCTATGCACTCTGGCACTTACTCAATGCCCTCCTGGTAGAGTGTTTACAGAACGTTCAACAGTTATGTTTCCCTTTTGAACTCACAACAAACTTCTTCCTCAATGCAACCAGTGCATATGCTCAATGCCCTCCTAGTAGAGCTATACAGAACTCCTCAGAGATTTTGTCTTCCCCCCGTGTCTCTCTACATAGTTTTGCCTCCAAGGTGTTCAAAAAACTTGAGGTCTTACCTAATTCAATGATTTTAGCTGGTGCACCCTCTTGGCACATCTTTGTCTGAATCCACAGAATTTAGAAGTGCATCTATGCACTGGTTATCAGAACCTGTAGTCTTCTGTCACACCCTCCTGGTGTGAAGCCTCAAAGATCCCTAACCCTGAAACCAAACAAATCCTTCAAATGCAAATCTACAAAATATGAAGAACACATGAAGACATCTACACAACACAGAGATATATACAAGGAAAACTACTTCTGGATTGTATTAACATAAAATGCATGTTTACAAAGGAGTTCTGAGCTCAGACTGTGAACAAGTATTGGCTCCTTCTCTCTCCGTATCCCTCACTCTGACTAAATATCTCTGTTGAGATAGCCCCAAAAGATATTTTACATGAGGGGGTTCTTTTATCTCTTCCCTCCAAACTCACCTACCCTATTCAATTACAATGAATGGGTTGTCTAGTCCGAATCAGAGCTAGATTGTAGCCTTGCAAACCATTAAAGGCTATCTATGCTAATGTCTGCGCAAAGGCATGGCTTCATGGCTCTACGGCCTTACAAGAATTAACGCCCCAACTACATTTAATTTCAAAATGAAAGAGGGCTGCGCCTCTCTTCATTGAATGTGTGTGCTGACGCATGCACTGAGATGGTTGGCTGGCTGGCGTGGAGAGATGCTCTTGCATCATACTTATTGCGTATAGTTTTAGTGAATGAATTTTTGGAATTTCAAGAATTAGAAAAATGGAAGTCAAATTAAGAAAGAGATTGTAAGAATTCCATAGAGTAGGACTCTCAAAAGTATTATGCTTCAATGGACTACAAATATCACATTTTTTATGAGTTTGCAAGGAATCTTACACTCTTTGGAGGAATCATCATGAATTTTGACATCCATGTTTTGTTGAAGCCGAGTGACACTCTTCCAAAAGACATTGGGAAGATAAAATGTGAAATATAGTTAACTTTTTAACGCATTTCCCTTTCCCCCTTTCATTTTTTCTTTTCCCTTTTTGAAATCATTTTATTTTTATTTCTTAGAAATGTCCTTCACTTGCGGAGCCAACATTTCAACCGTTGGCTAATAAACCACAACCCAAGGGTAGCTAAGCTGTCAAAATCACCAAGGATCACACCCATCTTGGTCCGCACCATCCCTTAACATGGTTGTATTTTTGGGTGTCTCCTCCCGACTAATCACACTATAAGGGTATTGAACTCGAGTCACCTAGAAAATGAAACCCACACCTTAACTAGTTGAACTAGAGGTAATTGAATTTAAAAGTTGAAGAACACAAGGGTGAGATTTGATGCACTCATATGTGCATGGGTCACCCTTTTTGAAATCATGAAAAAGCCTTAAATTTGTCATTGATCTAAAGCCCCAATAGTTCTCATAAAATTTACTACACAATTTCCATTGCAAAAAATCTCTTAAAACTTTGTTTCACATCCCACATCTAAATTTTATGTGGATGGAAAAATTCCATGACATTTATTGGTCATTATGCATCTTGCATGAGGTCCGGGTCATGGATGTGTAGGTATACTCATTGTTTCCAAGACACTCATCACTAATTTACACATCTTGCATGCCTTTGGTTGTAGATGTGAAGAATTCCATTGAAATTCTTGGTTTTCATCTCTCTTTTTGCCTCCATGTCAAGTTTTAGTTGTAGATGTGGAGGGTTCCAATTGAGTCTCATATTTCCTAATCATCACACCATCCATCTCACTTTATTTTTGCGTGTGGGTTCATAGGCCCATTCTATGTAAGTCCCCTCATGTCCTATTTTTTTTAACATATGTGGCATCTTGATAGGATGACAAGTGTCTTTCTCATCTAAATCTTAGCCTAGTGACAACAAATGACATTGGAAATCTTTATGGAAATTGAAACATGCCTCATGCAAGATATGGTTATCATTCAATTACATTACAAATATGGGTTGGTGCATGGATTCGTCCATACTTTATGAATCGAAAAAAAATCTACAACAAGAAGAAGATGAGGAGTAGAGGGATAAACCATTTTATGGAGAAACCATCAACTCGTTGGCTTGAGTGCATGGGGATTCCTATAGGATGATATTGTATAATGGTATTTGAGGTTACCAATAGAGGTGAAAAGGAGAATTTTTTTTTTGACTAGATGGATATCGAAAGGTGGTTGGATGCCGGAGGCATTTTATTTCAAAAATTTAGTGTTGTGGTGTACTAAGATATTTTAATCCAAATACACAGTTATAAAAAGGAAGGGAAAAGATAGAACACCGGTTCCTCTTACCTCTACTTCATTTTAGGAGAATGTTGTGTCCTAGAACTAAAAAATTATTTGAACTTCCTAAATCTAACTCCTCTTTATAATATTAGGGTGTTGTTATGAATATTGTATAGGAATATGTTTCACAACTATTAGTGGGTCATTTTTTCCCTTACTATATTGAGGTTAGTAATATGGAAAACCCATATCATGATTTTCTTGGCTTTTCGCTCAGTAGGTTGGTCAAGAGATAATGACTTATGTTCACAGATATATGTGACATGTGTTGTGTTTGATTTTGCACATGAATGAATTATTTGATTGGGTGCATATTATCTCAAATGAGTTACCTCACCAGCTTTCAAACTTTGTCAAAACCAAGATGTTTTTCATGACAAATCATTTTGTATTCACGTTGTTTTTTGTAATAATTTTAAAATGATAAATCCAAGGGAGGATATTTTTTATGAGAGTGACTTCATTTTTTATTCTCATATTTGTTACAACACAAGAGAACCTTTTCATTTCTATTAGTTCAAAGATTCTTTTGTTAAAAGATGTAGGCATATGTTGATGGGGAAAGAACTAGATAGGTTGACCATTGAAGAAAATACCTTTCTTGTTGGGAAATGAGAGTACATTTTTGAAGAACATCATACATACATTAGATTATATGGGTTCAAGGGTAAACCCAATATTCTCCCTTTATTTATTTGTGACAAGTTTTTTGTGATTGGAATTCATATACAATACAAAAAGCGGTTAGTATTCTTCGATAAGAAGAAGAAAAAAACAATTTATTTGTAACATATATCCAATACCCTTTGTAGTATGTTGATGATATGGGGCACTCCCAAAGCTAATAATTTTTAATCCAAATTCATTTCTATGATACTATATCTCTAGGTTACATGTTTTGATACATTTCTTCAATGTCATATCATTAATTAATTAGCATATGTAGGAACTATAATGAACCCTTTTGGAAACATAATTAAACCATTCAATGAACAAAACAACCATAGTTAAAAGTGCGTGCTAATACTTACAATAGACTTGAAAAAAATATAAACTAATATAATTCATGACATGAACAACCTTAACTTAGCATTTTCACAAGGAATTCATGAACACTTATCTTCTAGGAATTATCTTCCAACTAGTTGCTAAAGAAGGATGTTCCATACAAACATATGATCTATATTTCACTTAACCTCTCTACAAAAGGCCACCCTAGAGCTAAGGCTATGATTCAACAAGGAAATTTTTACCTATGGTTGGTTCTAACTCTCTTCTTCTTTCTAGGTTCATACGTCAATTTCCAACCTACAATCGTCCCAATCCGTAACCCTCTTTCCCCATCACCCTAAACAACCCAAGGAATGGGATCCCCTTCTATTTTAACTAGTCCCTTAAGTTATCCCACTTCCCTCCGGGGATATAACATAGGTTTTCTAGGAAATATCACTATTGGAAGTCTATGGATTCTTAGTTGTCATTCAATTATTTTTTAGCAAAAACAATTACTCTTGCACATCATCATAATTCCTTTGTAATTCATGGTTTTAGCTTGGAATAATTTGATTTCAATGAGCCTATAGTATTGTTTTAGATATAACTCTCTTGGTTTCCCCTAACCAATTGATAGTTGAATTTCCCCAATTTTCTTGCATGGAAAAAAAGTATATCATAAGTTTGCATGGCATGAAGGGGCCATGTATCTCTATGAAGATCCCATGCACCTTCTTCATAAAAATAATCCCTTTACTAGGATAAAAAAAAACATGAATTAAAAAAATAATTAAATAGATCTCATTTATTCCGCTTTGTTAGGATATTTAAGCACATAGGGGTTAGTTAAAATCAACTTGGTCTAATGTGTATTTATGTAAAACGATGTTCCTTTCATATGCATTTGTAGTTATGTAATATCATGGTCATAATATGTTCTAGACATAAAGTGATCTGATGATTTATATTCTCCTCGATATTAACTTCCATCTTGATCCATGGATTAGAACCCGATTGGTCCATGATATCTACTTAAAGAGCATGAAGGGTCATTTGTTGAAGGTTGATTGTAAGAAACTATTATGTACAAAGTTTTCTTTTTCATTAACACATTTCCATTAATAGTAACACATTGCACTACTTTAGATGTGATAATGTAGATTATATTAGTGGTTCCCATCAGTCTAACAAATGAACTGGTGCCATAAAGACAACATCACTTCCAGTCAATTCTATTTCCATAATTTCTTTACATTAAATTCATCAATATGATGTTCGTAGACTTGTGAGATGCCAACAAGATATATGCAGGAGTAGGAAACTACTTATAAAGTAAGAAAGATTAATGAAAAGATACATAATTCAATTGAGGTCAATGGAATTATATCTAAAATATTAGCCACATTCCTTTGGTTGAAAAGAAAGAGCATCAACTAGTTTTGAGATTAATAAAGAAACTTAATATTCAATGCCTAACTCTGTAGGGAAACCGTGCTTGCATACATGAAAGAGAATAAAGGAATGACCATGAACTAAAATGAGAAACTATTGAAATGTCATGAAAATGAAACTATTTGGGGAACATATACTAGAGATAGGGGGTCCTGCCTCTCTTGGCATATACTTCCAAGAAGAACTACAATAGATAACTATTGATGTGTAACAACAAGCTCTTTATTCTATCATCAAAATGATTACAATGATATTACTCTTTAATTCTCTAACTCTCTAGCTCTCTAGATCCTTCACTATCCACTATGAACTATTGAACTGAATGATATCCTCTCATATTTATACATATAGTTTCTCGTCCAAAAAAGATAAAAGAGTTACAACAAGATGATATTAGATCCTAAACAAGTGGATCTACAACAAACAAATCTTAGATCCTAAACATGTGGATCTATCCTCCACCAAATATTGGATTTGATCTAAGATAATTTGAATAGTATAATAACAACATATTTAATGAGATCCATGTGTCCAAATTCGTGGGTATGATCCACAACTTGGTCAAACCACTTAGCTATAGAATTGCAGGCTGGAGTGACTATTTTTGGATATCTCAACCATATGCCCCTTGCTTTGTAATTTTTGCAGATTTTCCTCGAGCGTCACCTAAAGGAAACTATTTTGCACAAAACCCATATTTTCGAGTTTTGAGATTTCTCTTCATTTGTTCATAAATGATGTGGAAAGTTTGACTATCATAACTACCAATCAAACTGCAAAATTGGCAATAGCTACAGAATTGCAAACAATTGTTGAATTTCACATGTGAGTTAGGAAACAAACTCATATGATCCAAATAATCATTAATACATGGAATATTTATTTCTTTAACATCATTATTCCTTTGAAGTTCATATGAGTCAAGATGGGTAATGATGGTGAAAATAAGAGAATATGTGGAAATAAAGGTGTAAATGAGTGGAATATAAAAAAGGAAAGTGATACAAAAATAAGTAAAATAATCCTTTAAAATATGTAAAATCTGAGGCCCAACAATCACCAGGGTGAATTCTGAATAACCAATTGGAGTTGTAACATCCCTCTCTTGCGCACACTGAGCAGACTATTTCTTTGAGGACACTTGTGTGCAAGTGATCCAGGTCATTATACTATTGGTTGTTTTGATTATGATTATGAGACATTGTGGATTTGATGATATTTTATTTTTGTTGTGTTTACATCGACATGTGCTATTGACTAGGTTCTTCTGAGTGTGCAAGACTCTAGACATTGAGGATGTCGAGGCATTGAGAAAACTCCTGGGACTTAGGATCGAGTCAGGGAGTGGAATGTTATGGTTTGAATGTTTTTGATGTGACATATGTACATATGATTAGATATTATGATGTTGATTTTTATTGCTGACATGATTCATTGATGGATGCAGGCTGACGATAGCTTACTGAAGAGACTCACATTTTGAGTAAAGGGGTCATGCACGACAACTAGAGACATTGAGGGAGAGGTGTGGAAGCATCCCTGCCACAACCTACTAGCACTCCCGCCATGGCTCAAACTGTAAGTTAACGATTACTTAGGTCGAGAGACTTGCGATGTCGTGAGGGAAGACTATGACAGTCACTCACGATGATTCTAAGGGGTGCACAATAAGGCAGGTTCCTTTTTCCTTAGAGGCCCTTAGTCTCCCATGAGATCTCTTGATGGAGTATTGACTCCAGGGGTTTGACATCTACCAAATTCAGTCAAGAGGCAAGTGGCACCCTTGGAGCACGTAGTGCGTCTTGAAGGGCATGTCGTGCAAATAAAATGGAAAGAGGTGAGTGGAACCCTTGGAGCACGTAGTGTGTCCAAATGGGCATGTCGCGAAAATAAAACCTAAAGAGGCGAGTGGCACCCTTGGAGCACATAGTGTGTCCTGAAGGACACCTCATGATTTTAACTGGTAAGTGAATAAACCTAGTGCCTAGAAAACTATGCCTCCTTAGGACCTGGTCGGCCTTAAAATGAATGATGGGATGAGTAATAACAAATTTTCCCTTAAGAATTGTCGCCAAGCCTAGTGAATTTAAAACCTAGGTCTAGGTAGAACCTTTGAACAAAAAACCTACTTGGACATGTAACATGAAGGGGTAAAGAAAATTCAAGAATTAATAATTAAAGTGAAAATTTTAATAAAGGTTTAATTCATAAAAGGGGTAATTGGTTGTTTTTGTCTACACTTGCTAAATCTCATTTTTAGTTAAAAATAAAAAGGGGTAAACTTAAAGAAAAAGGGAAACTTAAAGAAAAGGGGAAACTTAAGGGAAAAGGGGAATGTCTAACTTAGTAAGGAATCTAGACTTTGGAACTTTTTGTTTATGAAATCAACTAGAAATTATGTAAGGCGTAAGTCATTTAAGAATTGCAAGGGAATAATGGGACACCGAGGAGTGTTTTTAGGAACTCTTTTAGGTGGGTGAGGGAAATAGGAAAATTTAATTAATTAATAAAGTGATTTTCTGGTGCAACTAGGGGATCGAGCGACATGTGTACGGGGGAGGTTTTTTCCTAATTAAATAAATGAAAAAGGAATCTAATGAGGGTTTGGGAAAATAATGACTAAGAAACTCTATAAAAAGGATGGCAGAGGAGGAGTATGGATCACATCTGGCTTGTGTAACATTGTGTTGCCAAAATTTTATCTTGACTGAATTTTCTCTTTTGGGAGTTGGGATACCCAGCTCGGGTAATGAGTGGTAGCTCGACCTTGCAAGGCGAGATGGATGATAGAATTTTATGGTATTCTGTGCATGGCCCCTTTACGGATTGGGGCCTCTAGGGAAATAAGAGTACCCATAGTGTTGGTTGGGAGGTACCAGGGAGGTCTCATTGGTCGGCAAGCGAGATTTGGACAGAGCGCACGCGTGGGACAACATCTATGGGATCTTTGCCTTCAGATTCGGTACGGTACATGTATTTGAATTTTGTTTGTATTTTAGTTAAATTTATCTTGTGTATGAAATTTTATGATGATGAAGCAACCGGTGCATTTCTAGTTGAAGCTATTCTATCTATTCATAATAAGGAAATAAATCTAAGATTTTATTCAGTTTCAATTTCTATTGCGGTTTTAGGATGTTGGTTGTAGTCGAGCTGATCTCTTAAAACTTGTTTTGGATGAGAGATATAATTTTATATATAGCTTGATCATTTTATAGATAGTGGCATAGGTCCTGTTATTATTATATCCTTATGTAAAACCTGTCAGGTTCCCTTCCAAAAATATTTATGCATATATTTATTTTTGTGTAAATCCTTCCAACGAAACATAAAAGTGCTCTCTTATGTGGTCAATTATAACTCATAACGAATTATTTCAAAATATAAGGGTTAGAGGCCAATGTTATAAATTGTAGTGAAGCCATTTGATTCTTACCTGATGTTTTTGTAGTCCTGCGAGCAGTTTTTATAAAATACCTCCAGTCAACGCCCTCCCTTTGACAAAAATTGACATACCCAGAGACTCTATGCAACGACATGCTTGAGAGGGATTGAAGAGCGGTCGACTGGACTCAAAAGAATGAATAGGTAATGAAGGGAATGACAGGAAGGTTGGTTAATCTATCTTGATAAGTAGGCAACCAACCCTGCAACAATGAAGGTTTTATATAACAACCCACAAATTCGTAAGGCTCTATTGAGATCTCCTTTAATCATTGAACATGGATCAAGGGCGTATTACTCTGTGTGATTCCTAATAGGATTTATACATTGCAAGAGTTAAATATTCTTGCATAGTTGTGTGAACCTCTAGCACCTCAAGATGTCTACGTAGAACCCAATCCAATGTGATAGCCAGATCGATAACCAATTTGTCCAGAAGTCTCTAGTTACGATCCAGAAACAATGTCTGGAATTTCTTGTTTTCCTTGAAACCATTCCTACATCCAAACGCTCTACCCACTTCAAAAATTACTTAGTTCGATTATGCACAGAAACTGGTAAATTCTTATCGACCCGTAATTTGTGTCGGGCTTAGCAGCGATTAGAGGATTATTCATCTTCAAGTTCTTTTGGGATGATCGACTTTTTCAGTATTGGAAATTTTTCCATTGGTACCTTCAAATTTAATATGGAAAACAACTATTGATATCACTTATTAGAAATACGATGATGTAATCCCAATTAAATACTCAATGAGTCTGTTGAAGGGAATCTTCCTTGATTGCAAACCTAGCTATATTAGTTCGACCATTGTTGGTTGGTTGTTGTACATAATGTGTTATATATTTGATACAATTATTGTTGGAGATGTTCATATATCCATTTTAAATTCTTCAATAAACTTAATGAGATCCTTACATAGTGAAAAGAAATTCCAAGATTTCCAATTGCCAAAACACGGGCATTATGGGTGTTCATTATTTTAAAATTGAATGTTTTTATAAAAAAAACAATTCCTTCACTTTACAATTCCTGATTATTCTCTAAAACATAATTTCCCATTAGGCGATTTCCTGTATATATTTATGCTCCAACAATATAGCCATAAGAAGATAACAATAGTGTGTACTGTACAACTCTACATGGCACTGTCAGTTGGGTAGTTTCCCTGATATGAGTTAAAGCGAGTTTTCTCGATATTGTGTATTTTAGGAGGAAATGCAAAGACTTACTATATGAGATGTCAGGACATAAGTGAAATTACTGTTAGTTGGCCACTTATGAATTCTAACCCTCATTTTAAATCTTTAAACATTTCCTTTGTCTATGAATCTTAACTCTGACAACTGATAAATGCAACCTCCAATTTCGAGAAACTTTGGTTTAATTACACCTAGCTTTTATATCATTAACTATTACAATCGATTTGATATAAATACATAGAGATTTAAGCAACCACACCTAGTTTTTAAATAATCACACATAGATTTTTAATGTTTGGTGGTTAGCGCTCGAAGTGAATGGTAATTTAGTTAATGTTTAGTTAATTTGTAAATTAAGTTATTTGCAGTAGTTAGCACTGGCAGTGAAGATTGTAAGTTAAGCATAGTTATATTTTAAGTTAATCATTGTGATAATTTCAAATTAATCATTGTTATATTTTAATTAAGCGTTGTTATAGTTTAAAAGGAACATTGTTATAATTTTATTTTGGGAAAAACATTGTTATATTTTAGGTTAAGCATTACATTGTTATAACTAGCACTAAGGAAGTTAAGCATGGTTAAGCCTTGTTAGATTTTAAAAGAAGGTAGGTAAGTGTTATTATATGCTTTTAAATTTAGGTTGAGGTTGGATATAACGTGATTGAAATGGTTTTATGAGGGAAAAATGTTAATTAGATATTTATAGATTGTTGATGTAACACACCCACTATCATATTTTAAAAGTTTTGGGGTTAATCTCCCACAAATGAGAAATCTCCAGAAACCTTTATTAACGAGGTGCCAATTCCTGGTTCAATATCGGGTTTCAGGGTTTCAAATGTCAAAACTCATTCACCCCACGCCTTGCAATCCTCCGAATTCCGATGCGCTCCTTACGCATTAACTCCCCAGGCCAAGCCTGTGGTTCACTGCCTTTACGACCGTGGTCTTACCTTCTGTACGGGGCTACTTCTATCGGAGGTTCGGGATTTCCGTTGTCATAATTCACGAGTCCTCAGAACTCGCGATTCTCCGATCCCCGATATGCCCCTAACGCATTAGCCCTCTATGCTATACACTAGACCATGTGACCACTTACCATAAGGCCACCGCCGTATAACCTCCCATCGGGATTTCGGCGTTTATGATGACACAACACACCCATACCCGGGACTTGCGATATCCCGATCCCCGATTCATTCTGGATGCTCGACACGCGTCCTCGCTAATGGACAGTGCTGATTCCGTCGGGAAATCGCGGATCACGATTTCCTGTTGCACAAATTCCTTACCATCGAAGACTCTGATTTCCCGATCCACGACTCTACGGGATCCTCTGACACGCGTCCCTCAGGTTAACGGTTATGATCGCGTCGGGAAATAGCGGATCGCGATTCCTGTATGCAAGAGTTTATTGCCTTTGGAAAACCCGATGCTCCAAATGCCGACTCGCCCAGATCTCCTGCCACGTGTCCTACCAAGATCAACGGTGGAGATCCCTTCCTCGGGATTTCACGACTTATCCTATCCCGTGTCTCTTGTCCTCGGAAATTCTAATTTCCCGATGTGTCAAACGCCGATGGTGCTTGATCTCTAACACCTGTCCCTCCGATGGACGGTCCAGATCTTATCGCTATTTCGAGACTTGAGTGGCCCCGATGCCTGGTACTCCGGATCTCCGAGATGGACGATCTCGTGACACGTTTCCCTCTCCAACCGAACGGCTGAGATTTGCTCTCCGGATTTCGAGACTTTCGAAGTCTTGTTTCCCTTTCTCTCAGGATCCCCGATTCCCCGATTCCCGACTCTTCGGGATCTCTTGCCACGTGTTCTGGTTGAGATCAATGGCTGAGATTCTTTCTCCGCACACTAAGGCTTAACCCCGACACATCTTCTCAAGATCTGACGATTGTCGGGACTATGATCTAAGATCCGACAGTTCAGATCATTTCTCCTGCACGCTCCCCTTCCAGAAGTTATAC
>SNQJ01S0021684.1:61238-122973 GCA_010110895.2 Picea sitchensis | reverse complement strand
GTCGTGTTTCCCTCTCTGCCACCTGTATTCCACTTAACTGCGCAATGGGGCCGTTTCTTATTGGCTATTCTCCGGCCTTGTTGGGACTTGTTCCTATTAGCCATTTTCTAACCCTGTAGGGATTCGTCCCCATTGGTCGATCGCTAGCCTTGTTAGGATTCCGCGATTGCCAAGTCAAACGACTCGACATCACTGTAGCGCCGAGGCGCGAAATATAAAAGAGGTACTGCGTTTATTCAGACTGTGATCATGACCCACGACCACATGGGAGCGGGGAGAGAGAAAGAGCCAGCTTATGCTGGTCCTCCATGGATGTTTAGGGCTTATGATTCGACAAAAGACCAGAAAAAACCGATTTAGGTAGTGGGTATGTGACAGATTCGAAGGGAGGAAGCACAGGAGAGACAACGTCTTTGAATACGCATGTCGAGACCTTTCTAAGGGTTGCAGAGCTTGCAGAAAATAAGAAAGGTCCAAGCCTTTGGAAATTGGAGAATTCTTCCAAGTCTAGAAGGAAGAAAGCATAAGCCAGGAGGAGCACAGTTGTCGTCGGATCAAGCCGAAGGGATCTGGACCGTTGAATCTACGTCCAGGGAGCAGTAGGAGAGATCATGAGCTATCAGATCTTACACAGATCGTCACTAGCCATCGAATATGGAAGAAGCAACATGAGGTTTAATCCTCATGCGCAGGGAAGAGAAGTCCGAAAAGTCTCGACAGGGAAGAAGCATCGAGATATCGGATTCTGGAACTTTAGAAGTTTGAAGGTTCGGAGGACGAAGGACCGGAGATTAGGACTCATGAGTCTCAAAGTCTCGAAGAGACCTGAGCCTTCCATCTGGAGAAGGACAGGTGTCATGATATCCTTCATATTGGGGATTCGGACATCGGGAAGCATAGACGGGAGTCTTTCAATTTCATAAATGGAGAAGTCCCGAAAAGATCATGACCATCCATCTGAGGAGGATACGTGGTAGCGATCAAGGGATCAACAAAGTGTTGAAGAAGTATGAGTTTCGGATCTCGTTAACTCGGAGGTTCGCAGGGTGAGAGCCCAAGAGTTGGGTGTCCCAACTCATGAACTCGCGAAGGTGCGAGTTTCAAGAGGAGCTAATGGTTAATCCTAGCTGGTGGGGATGCAAGGAGGACGCTGTCAACCATTTCGGTGAATTGACATTTCGGGTTTTGGCAGTTGAAGAGCTGGAAACTTGGCAACAAGACTCGCGAAACCGCAAGATTCGAAGTTTCGAATTCGTGAAGAGTATGATCACATAGTTGGTAAAGGAGCTTTGGGTGACATCATGTGTTTGATCACATAGGAACACTCATACGAACCTATGGAAAGACACCATTGTATGTGTCTGGGATTCCCCGAGGAGGAATCAAAGAGTCAATTAGGCTCAAAAAGGGAAGATTAAGAGCGATCCTACGCAGACCTCGACCAGAGGGTTAAAGGAACTACATCAGGTGGTATCAGAGCTAGCTTGCAGAGACAAGCAGAGGGAAAGACAGAGTGCTGAGACTCTGTAACGATTGTTTGTTGGTAGGTAGCAATCAAGAAGATAGTCAGGAGGACTGTAGGAGATGTTGGAAGCACTCTCAGTTGTAGGGTGACAACAACAGGCTTGCCAGGAGGGCAAACATAAGACAACGAGATGGCTACTGAAGGCCATAAGCGTGATGGAAGGAAGATCCATCAGCAGCTGGAGATCACTGGAAGGGGGATAGAACTCGCTGAGATCAAAGTGAGGATGGATGAGCTAGCATTGTGGATGCATCAGGATGCAAGATCGAGATGGGTGTATGAATGGCCCATGAAGATGAAGGTAAAATGGCCAATCAAGGCATTAGTAGCCAGAAGACAACAGAGGTTGTTAAAGGGATGGTTGAGGCATTCTGAAAACCTCAACGGACCAGAGGAAATGGTTCAGGTGTGTGAACCAGAGGCTAGGAAAAATCTCAGTGATGCTGAGGATGAGATGGGATCAGCTGAAGATCTCAAGCACTGCCAAGGGGGGAGAATAGAAATTCCCAATTGCCAGGAGGGAAAAAAATTGAGATTGTTGCGAGATCTCATAGACTGTCAGGAGGAAAGCCGGGGAACTTCACATTTCCAGGAGGGCAATGAGATGATATCACTGCGGGATCTCATAGACTGCTAAGGGGGTAGCAGGAAAATCCCAATTTTCCAGGTGGGCATGGGAACTGAAATGAGACCATCTGAAAGTCTCATGAGCTCGAAGGTGAGTTCATATCAGCAAGGAGTGCTGGTAAATGAAGATTCATGTGGTTTTGCTGACCATGTGAATGAAGATGATGACAAGTTAAAAACTTGCACCCTCTGGGAGGAGGATCAGAGGAGCCTTCTAATGATTGGGGGAGTTCGAATATTCCTACGACATAGCCCAGGGGAGGAAGAAATATATGTTGCAGATGCAACAACAATAGAAGGATAGCCAACAGAGACTGTCAAGAAAGAAGAATTGGAGCAGATGTTGGAAACTGCCCAAGCAGAAGAAGAGGATGAGCATTCTAAGGAGTGGCTCAACATATTCAGCTAGGAAGCTGAGAAATCTGCAGCACTGAAGCTAGCAGTAGAAGAAGCCAAGGAGCAGGCCGATAAGATGCTCACCCCATGGGAGATGGAGTTGGATATGTTGGAGGATTAGCTGAACAATCCAGAGCCAGTAGATGACTGCCAAGAGAAGACAATCATGCAGATGATTGTAGAGGAGCATTCTGAGGAATTACTCAGAATTTTCAACCAGGGAGCTGAAAAGATGATGAAGACTGCCATGCCGAGGTATGTAGTAGTAGATAGAGGAGAATGCCAGCCCAAGGAGCAACTGGGAGAGGTTGGACTTGAACCAACATAAAGGGAGATGGCAGCAGCATAACTATCAGATGAGGAAGTTGAACAACAGTTCAGTGAGGAGACTGCAAAGTTGAATTTTGCAGCAAGGTGGCAAGTTTAGGCCATAGGAGATGAAGAGGATGGCATGGGAGATCATGATGATCTACCCATTTATAGAAAAAATTTGCAACTGAAGAGACTGCATGAACAGAGCCATCCACTGGAGCAGCTAGATGAGGTGATCGATGAGATCAGGAGGCTGATGATCGGATCACAAGAGATTGCCAGCAAGGGAAAGTTGGGTAGAACAACAACAACAACAACAGAGCAGCGACAAAGAAATGGGGCAAATGAATAGCTCCAGAAATTTGTTTGGGATCCCCGAGGATTTCAACAACCGAGATGGGAAGCTCATGAGCAAGAGCTCATTAATTTTGCAGCTGAGGAGTATGATGTAGGAGCATCTCTCCACGCCATCCAGCCAACCATCTCAGCGCATGCATCAACACACGCATTCAATGAAGAGAGGCGCATCCCTCTTTCATTTTGAAATTGAATGTAGTTGGGGCGTTAACGCTTGTAAGGTCGTAGAGACATGAAGCCATGCCTTTGTGTAGGCATTAGCATAGATAGCCTTTAATGGTTTGTAAGGATGCAATATAGCTCTGATTCGGATTAGATAGCCCATTCATTGTAACTGAATAGGGTAGGCGAGTTTGGAGGGAAGAGCTAAAAGAGCCCCCTCATGTAAAATATCTTTTGGGAGGTATCTCATCAGAGAGATTTAGTCAGAGTGAGGGATACAGAGAGATAAGGAGCCGAGGCTTGTTCACAGTCTAAGCTTAGAACACCCTTGTAAACAGGCATTTTATGTTAATACAAACCAGAAGAAGTTTTCCCTGCATATATCTCTATGTTGTGTAGATGTCTTCATGTGTTCTTCATATGCTGTAGATGTATGTTGTAGATGTGCATTTGTAGGAGTTTTCTGGTTTGAGGGTTAGGGATATTTGAGGTTTCACACCAGGAGGGTGTGACAGAACACTGCAGGTTTCGATAGCCAGTGCATAGACACACTTCTGAGTTCTGCAGATTCAGAAAAAGATGTGCTAGGAGGGTGCACCAGCTAAAATCATTTAATTAGGGAAGACCTCAAGGTTGTTGAACACCTTGGAGGCAAGACTGTGTAGAGAGACACAGGACGAAGACATAATCTCTGAGGAGTTCTGTATAGCTCTACCAGAAGGGCATTGAGCATATGCACTGGTTGCATTGAGGAAGAACTCTGTTGCGATTTCAGAAGGGAAATAGAACTGCTGAACATTCTGTAAATGCTCTGCCAGGAGGGCATTGAGTAAGTGTCAGAGTGCACAGAGAGAACTCTTTGAGTTCAGAGAGAGAGAAGAATCCAGAGAAGGATCTTCACAGGGTTACTGAACACCCTGAAGACTCAGCAAGAGGTTTCTTGAGCAAGGATAGCCAGGAGGGCATACGATTCTCCATTTGAAGGGAGAGGAGAAAAGACTGAGTTCCTTAGAGGTCGAAGCTACAGGAAAAGCTCAAAAGGGATAGCACCTTTATGTGTGCACAGAGTCTCTGCAAGGAGTGAAAAAGTCTGATAATCCTTTAAGGATTCGAATGGAGGAAGATCATGAGGGACGGTGTCTTTGAATACGTAGTCGGGACCTTTTTAAGGGTTGCAGAGCTTGCAAAAAAGAGCAAGGTCGAAGCCTTTGGAAATTGGAGAATTATTCCAAGTCCAGAAGGAAGAAAGCATAAGCCAGGAGGAGCACAACTGCCGTTGGATCAAGCCAAAGGGATATGGACCATTGAATCTATGTCCATGGAGCAACAACAGAGTGCATAGCAGGAGAGATCGTGAGCCGTCAGATCTCACACATATTGCTGCTAGCCGTCGGATCTGGAAGAAGCAGCACGAGGTTTAATCCTCATGCGCAGAGCAAAGAAGTCTGAAAAGTCCCGACAGGGCAGAAGCATCGGGATATTAGATTTCGGAACTTTGGAAGTTCAGAGGTTTGAAGGATGAAGGATCGGAGATTAGGACTAACAAGTCCCGAAGTCCCGAAGAGATATGAGTCGTCCATCTGGAGGAGGACAGGTGTCATGATATCCTTCATATCGGGGATTCAGACATCGGGAAGAACAGACGGGAGTCTTTCGACTTCATAAATGGTGAATTCCCGAAAAGATCAGGATCATCCGTTTGAGGAGGATACATGGCAGTGATCAAGGGATTGATGAAGTGCTGAAGAAGTCTGATTTTCAGATCTCATAAAATCGGAGGTTCGCAGGGTGAGATCCCAAGAGTTGGGTGTCCCAACTCATGAACTCGCGAAGGTGCAAGTTGCGAGAGGAGCTAGCAGTTAAGCCTAGCTAGTGGTCACACAAGGAGGACACAGTCAACCATTTCGGCGAATCGACATTTCGGGTTTTGACAGTTGAAAAGTCGAAAACTCGGCAACAAGACTCGCAAAACCACGAGATCCGAAGTTTCGAATTCATGAAGAGTATGATCACATAGTTGGTAAAGGAGCTTTCAGTGACGCCGTGTGTTTGATCACATAGGCATACTCATATGGACTTGTGGAAAGACACCATTGTATGTGTCTGGGATTCCCCGAGGAGGAATCAAAGAGTCAATTAGGCTCAAAAAGGGCATATTAAGAGCGATCCTGCATGGACCTTGACCCGAGGGTTCGGGGGTCTGCATCAAAGTAAAAGGAAATAAAACCTTGGAGTGCACAAAAAATATGAATATGACAACCATAGTAACAAAATATGTAATCTTTTGTATCCAAGAAAATTCTCTTCAAGAAATCCATGGACTAATCAAGATGATAATGAGAAGTCCATGATTTTGAAATGCAAAATTGAAAATGAAATTAAATAAATGTCTATCTTTATAAATATATAATCTTAAACAACTTCAAATTGTGAGATATAGACCTTCCTAGATTGAAAATCCATCCAAGACATAACAAAATAACATTTTAAGTAGACCACCTAAAACACTACCACAAAGACACCTTTAATTCCAAGATCAACAATACCACAAAGGCATTTTTAATTAGAAGATCAACAACACCACAAAAACACCTTTAATTAGAAGATAACTAAAAAATAGAGGTGTGAAAGGAAATAGATTTTTGAAAATCAAGACAATATTGTCAACACCAAAGTCATGTTCCAACTATGTCAACACCAAAGCCATGTTCCAACTATGTAACTCCTCCATAAATAAGGTTTAAAAATTGTAATCAATTTTATTACCAAAATATACCTCATGATTCTTTTAATTATCCAATCATTTTGTTTTTTGAATTCCCCAATCATGGTGATTACTTCATAACTTTGTTTGCTCTAAAGTTTTCCACATTATTTCCCTCCAATATGTTGGCTATTAGGAAAACTATGTATGCATTATGCTCATGTGACCAAAAATAGCTTATCTATATCATTGTTAATTTCATATATGATTTGTATTTGCAAGGGATTATAATTCACCTTTCATTAAAAGAATTTTGATGTCTCTTTATAACAATATTACTAAAAATTGATAGATATATATATGGATTGAAAATCATGAAAAAACTTCAAATTAAATAAACAAAATAGAAATATTTGAGTTAATTAAGTTTCATATAAATATCATTTGATTAAGTTCATTCTCAATAGAGATAAATATCATTAAATTAAAAACACTTTATGTAATTGGCTACAACATCCATTTCAAATTTATTTTCTTATTTGAGTTAAACATAAGTCATTCTCATTACATATAAATATCATTAAGTTAAGTTCATTGTTATTAGATATAAATATTATTAAATTAAGAAGACTAAATATCTAATTTGCTACAATATCTATTTCAAATTTATTTTCTTGGTCAATTATGTAGATGATATTAAAATCAAATTTAATGAGAAATAGACCATATTTGTTTTGAAAATAAAAAAAAATTGAGTGATTATCATTTTGAGGCATCTTGATTAGATAAATATAATTTTGTGATAAATATTTTTTCTATAAATCTGATAAAAGGTCTTTATCTACATTAAAATCTTTTTCTTTTTTTTAATAAAATTGATTTAAAATATAAAACATGTCAAACTTAATATATAATTTATAATTTATAATTTAATACTATATACTTTTAATGTTTTTATTGACCAATTTGCTGCTTTCAATATCAAATATCATTCACATTGATATACCCCTTTACCTATATTATATATTAAATTCAAACAATTTGACTAACTAAGGATCATGCTTTACCATACTAGTAAATTCAAACAATTTGACTAACAAAGAAGAATGCTTTAACATACTTGTAAAAGCTCATAAGTTGTAGTAAACCTTCCTTTAATATGCCATATTGAAAACAATTATATTCTCTTCACACAAATACACTTTATAAGATTTTAACATTATATAACTCATAATTATATCATATTTTAATACAAAACTTGATTTGTAAGATAAATATTAAAAAGCTTAAAAGTACAACCTTTTTAAAATTTAAATTTTTTCACAAGCTTAAAGAAAAAAAAAGATAGATTTCTCCAAAAGCTTAAAGAAACAAATTTACATTTCTCCAAAAGCATAGTATTCAAGGAAAGTTTACCAAAAATATCTAAACACGATAAGAAAGAAAACGATAACGATTCTGTGAGAATTTTGAAACATATTATAATATTTCTAAAGAGTCAAAAACATTTCACTACATAGCTCTCATTTTGTTTAATTACTTTCATCTTAATTCTATTAAGATGAATTAAATCGCTTCCAGTATCAATATTATAATGTTTCCAAAGAGTCAAAAACATTTCACTACTTAAAATAGCTCTTTTTTTTAAATTCTGTTAAGATGAATTAAATCCCTTTAAATATCAATTCATGATAAATCCATATTTTATACAAATCTATGTTTGTGAATAACGAGTTAAGAAAATAAAATCCTATACTTTTTAGAAAAAAAAATATAATTTTTTTTTAAATGATTATAGTGAACTTCAAATTTATACTCCAACGCAATAAGACATCATAACCCTGACCAGATTATGATCATGACTAAAGAGGCGGGGAATAAGTAGCCCTTTCCAAATTTCCATGGTCATTAAAAATGTTTTTTAAAGTGGTTGCTCAAAAGTAAATTGAGTAAATTATAAGAGCGATATTTTGAGGTTGAGTGGCCAGCGATGATACAAAGATTTTAGAAAAGTTTGGAGTATGAACAATTGAAATCCCTTGAAATTGTCAAAGTGACCGACACTATCATATTCAAATTTCATATCATAAATATGAAAACAGCCTTTGAGACATAATTAAACCCCGTGTAGACTATTCATAGTTGGGAACAAAGTCGCGCGAGCTTCGTGAAACGGTCAGAAAAAAAAATTTGGCCGCTTAAAATTCTTTCGTTGTGATCTAAATTCCCACACGTTATCATGGAACCTACATTAGATCTTGCTTATAGTCTGGCGTAAGACTACAGCCGCCTTCTCGAATATGCTTGGTTTCGAGGGAAGAGGGATGGTGGGGCAGCTGGGGCCACTCTCATGGAATACGGATGTCTGGATGTGACAGTTCGATTTGAAATTCCAACGCAAGAAGAACAATGAAAGCCAGCGAGCTCAGATGGGGTTTTAGTCATGCCTAAATTAATATTTGTGTGGACCACTGGTATTGGTTTTTGTTCATAAATACTACTCCAATACTGCCATAAGAGCAATTCTCATATCGCTTTGTCTGAACAGCCTGCGTCTCCGATAAGACGTTGGTAAGATTTAGTTTCTGTTTTTCTGAAATCAGCTTTAGGGTTTATGTTGAAACCAGCAATATTGTATTGCAAACGCCAATAACTATTCCAATTAAATTTCTGTGTGAATATGTATTTCAGGTTTCAAATCTAAGCACAGGTGCAAAAGGGCGCAATGAAGAACAACTACATGGGTTTATACACCATTATGTGCGTCTTTTTATTTGTTTCTGTGGCGATAATCTCTATTAGCGGATATGATATAGATACTGACGATCTGCCAACGCCTGTGGATGGGCTCTCCTGGACATTTTACAACGAGACTTGTCCCAACTTGGAGTCCATAGTTAACGCAACACTTGARCAGGCACTGGACGACGATATCACTCAAGCTGCAGGCTTGTTGAGACTTCATTTTCATGACTGTTTTGTGCAGGTATGCATCTATCTTTAGYTTTGTGCGWGAAARGCTGCGTGCTAATGGATCAGGAGATTGTTGTTACTTCGTSTATCATTTGTTTTAGGTTGAGAGGTTTGCATTTGTYMGATGGGATTCACTTAGCAYAATAAATATGTGGTWTAGTGCTGGYATTCTTATTTATGAGTTTCACTTCAATTCTAACAACTTACATGYTCAACTGAACKGTTAATGAGTATAATARYGTAACCGTTTTGAASCTTGTTATTTAMCAACTTTATCTCCTGGAGATAAAAATTMTAGGGTTACCCTCCATACCATCTTCCCAAATAAAAGAAAGAACTATATCATTGCTTTTAAATGAATTATGAATTACAAAGGTAGAATATTGCATATTGCACCCAGATACCTGTGACTGTTTTCAAATTCTATGAATCTAACTCTCATCCCCCTATCTGGAAAAAGGGTTGCGATGGATCGCTGCTGCTGACAGGAACGACAACGGATCCCGGTGAGCAGGATGCTGCTCCAAACCTAACACTCAGAGCCCGCGCCTTCCAGCTGATCAACGAAATCAAAGCCGCTGTAGAAGCCAACTGTAGCGGCGTTGTATCGTGCGCAGACATTTTGACCTTGGCTGCTCGTGATTCCGTCGCCAAGGTTGGTAGAACCCTACTTTTATGCTATTAGAATTTATGGATCTGTTGTCTCTGATGGAAAATTGCAACCGGATTAACGGAAATCGTACCTCTTGGGCGCAGAGATAGCCTCGACTATCCGGTACCTCTTGGGCGCAGAGATAGCCTCGACTATGCTAATGAATCAACCGTTCTTAGCAATTTACCACCTCCAACTTCAAATTTATCAGAGCTGACAGTCCGTTTTGATAACAAGGGATTAAATTTGACAGATTTGGTAGCGCTTTCAGGTCTGATGCTTGTACTTTCTAGTCCACTGACACACATGACAAAACAGAATACACCTCTTAGCGCCTAAATCATGGAAATGAATATGGTATTTCATCGAACATGAAGGACTGTGCAACAATTTCAATTTAATAAAACTAACAGTTAGTCTAACATTGATTTATGTTTTGTAATTCTTGTAGTGATTTTAATGGTTGAGAGTATGCATTTTTTTTTCAAAGTTATAAATTTTCTCAATTAAGTTGAAATACTTATTATGATTGATTAACAAAATGTCATGAAATGTTTCAGGTGGGCACACAATCGGTATTGCTCACTGCAGCTCCTTTGATAACCGATTATATGACAACACCACAGAAGAAAAAATTGTGGATCCAACACTGGACGTGATTTTTGCAAGCACTCTTTATTCAATATGCCCTGTGGTTAGAGACACCGTCAACTCAACCAACTTGGATCTCATCACTCCAAACGTTTTCGACAACAATTACTACCTGGACCTGCAGAACAACACAACGCTCTTAACCTCCGACCAGACTCTGTACTCGAATTCCGCCGATACTGAAGACATTGTGGACAGCTTTGCATCCAACCAGACTGTGTTCTTCGAAAACTTCATTCTGGGAATGCTTAAAATGGGGCAGCTGGACGTTCTAACGGGAAGCGAGGGAGAGATCCGTACGAACTGCTCCATTGCCAATGCAGATTCTTCATACTATCAACAAATTATCGAGTCCATTGTTGGTCCAGAGGAACAGTCTCAGTCTTCACAGTCCACATAAAACTTTAGCTGTTAGTTTGGAATAAGGATTGTGTTCGTGGTCTTCATTTTGACAATTTAGATGTCATAATGTTTAAATAAAGTTGCTCTGGAATGGTCCCAGCTTCACAGTCCAGCTTTCCCTGGTAATTTCGTATGATGTTCACTGTTTTTCGTTTGGATAATTTAGTTTGAGAGTGATGTTCACTGTCTCAATAAATTGTTTTAAATAAAAAATTGAGCACTGATGAATAAATTATTTTTTAATAAAAATTTGAGTACTCGTGCTTTTAGGACTTAAATGGATAAGTAAATTTCGATTTGTATTAACAGTTTGTTTAGATCTAACGAGATTTTCTTAACTAATGCTTGTATAATTATGATGTTTATGACCAGTCAGTTTTATATCTGTCAAAAAAAAAATGTATTCACAACCTAAAATATAAAGAAAAAATATGATATAATATAATTAATTTCAAAATAATTAATAAATAAATAGTTTATATAATTTTATAGTTAGTGTCGCAAGCATAATAAACCCAGTCTCATTCGCACTTCTATTTCAAACCTTTTACAAAAAATTTGGGATAAATGAATCAACAAGTGTACAATTAGTGTTAAATGGAATATTTAATATCATGAATAATTATATAATTCTAACTTATATTCATAAATACACATCATAAATTAGTAATTTACTTTATATAAATAATTTCAAAATAAAATAACAAATTTATTAGATGAGATAGATTTAATTTAAAGTTTTTTTAATATATGTTTTATAAACAAAAGAAAAAAAAATGGTAAAGTATTTCAACTTGGATTTTTTCCATAATCATGTGAATATTTTTATTTTTTTTTTATTTTTGGGATTAAAATAACAAGAAAGAATCCGAATAAAGTGATGCTTGGTATACGGTAAGTTTATAACTTGTCTATTTCATTAACAAGGATTCGTGAGCAATGCAAAGAGTATTCTTTGCATTTTTTTCTAGCTCTTTAAGAAGACACTTGTAATGGTTAAACATGATTTTTTTTTTATATTTTTTTTATTCTTAAGTAGGTTTGATCGGAAACCTTGAGTGATGGATTTGTAGTTCATTAACACATAGTAGCTATTTTAATTTACACACAAATTAGAAATGATTACAAACCTCTTTCCAATCAACAAATATACTAAATAACCCATATCAAGGTATGGGGTTTCAATGTCAAACATGGATAACGACACTCTTGTGTTTTATGTCAAACATTAATATCACTTTGAAGAAAAAATTATTAGCTTTATAATCACACCAACCCACCAAATGACAAAGACTCACAAAAATTAACAAATTTGAGCCAATACACAATCACACTACTTAGTGAAGGGAATGTGTGGCCCAATGAGGGAGGAATGGCAGCTTGCATGAGAGAGAGAGAGAGAGGATGTGTGAGAAGTTGTATGAGCCATTGTTGAGGGTGGTTGCCCAACAATTGGTGGAAAAACGGTGTATGACCCAACTAATGCTTAGCACACAATGTACGGGCCATGGGAAACTGGAAAAGGCTAGCTAGCAAGAAACTCACGACCCAAAGGGAGATTATGACCCATGAGAGCAGAAGACACTCAACTAGTGGTGAATTTGTAGCCTAGAGGGAGAGTACGACCTATGGAAATGGATAAATGCTAGTTAGCAAATAAAATGGTGGCCCAAAGGGAGTGAGTAATCTATGGGGGAGTTAAAACAAAACCAACAAAATTTTTTTAGCTCAAGGAGTTAAGTAGTGACTTGCAATATATCCCATATTTGAAATGGACGAACGTAAGTAATTAAAGAGTTGTTGGGTTGGTTTACTAGCTTATGGAGACTGTATTTATGGAAAACCATCTTAAAGATCAACTAGCAAAGATTCATCCCTRCTAAAAAACACACGGGAAACCACTAAACTACAAATCAACTCTATTTCAACTCATAGACAAAGAAATCCACATAACAACAAATAAAATCCTGCATAAAAAAATCAAAWTTTACCAGAAAAACCCAAATGGGAAAACCAACTTTCAATTAGCTTCGACAACCYATTTATTATGAAACAATGGSAAAGTTATAGGCTCTCTCATTCGTCCTTATKCTCTTCATTGAAGTATGGGAAACATTTCTCTTCATTCTCAACCAAGGAACCCCTCTTCCCTTGCGAGGAAATAATATATAGGAGGTTGGCTCAACTAGGGGGATAGTTGGAAGATCAAGCATCCCCAACCCTTCAACTTCTGCCAAGCTCATTTCTCCTCCTTCTCTTTATTTTTTTTATTTTTCTACATGGGGGAAGAGGTTTCATGAAAGTTTTATTTTGTAACAGATGTTTTTTTACAATAATATTCCCCCTCAACTTTACATCTCATGTTCTTTCCTAATGATTTAATTGAAAGCAATGAGGACATCAATCATGATGGAAAGGATACCTTCACGCAAACAAGCCAAACCCCTTCATTGTTTGTTGACTCAAACTTTTCCAGTGTCGATCATCGTAGATCCTATGCACAGCCTATGATGGTAGCCAATTGTTCTTGTGTGAATCCATTGGGATTCTTTTGGTCCCCAAATGCTTCCAAGGATACTTAAGGTAACTTGGTTTCAATTATATTCCTCCCATAATGCTTATCCTTCCTTGGAGTCCATCCTTTGAGACTAATCTATCACATATATTTTTTTCCTCCATTAGTTACCCATTCCATACAATGTAGAACTATGTCTTCCTTCAACTCTTCCAGAGTGTGCAATTGAAAGTATTCAAGAGTAGGGAGAACCTGATGGTCCTCCTCTTCATCTAGCATGGAAGGTAAAAAACATCTTCAAGTACTCTACATTCACCACTGAACTAATCTACATATAAGGAGAGAATTTTAACCTGAAGGCATGTTCATTCACTTGCTCAATTATGCCAAATAAACCATATCTAAGGGGCTTGAGATTTTTTTATTCTCCTTGCAATTTCTCCTTACAGAGGTAAAGCCACACCTTGTCTCCAACATGGAATTTGTGATCCTCCCTATGCTAGTCATGCCTAGCTTTATATTGTCGCTAGCTCTTCTCAAACCATTAGATGTATTAGTTGGATTGTGTCCCTAAATGTTCTTTCCTTATTGTATATCCTCGTATACCTGCTTTATCCTTTAACTATCCATAAAGAATATCAAATAGTGAAGGAGATAAGTAAGCAAAGTTATAAATTTAACGAGAACTCTTCAGAGTTCTCTTTTTTTATACGTCGCATTTAGTTGTTATTTTTACCCCTGAATCAAAAAGTGGCGCTACGAATAGCAACCTTTTTTTCGAGGTGGTTAAAATTATGACTTGTTTGAAATTGTGGCATTGTCAAAAGCCTTAAAAAAATAAAGTTAACCCTTGAACTAAAAAGTAATATTACTAGTACCAGCAATATTTTTTTTGAGTTAAAATTCAAAATGAATTAAAACCATAACCTTAACAACTAGTACCATCGTAGATAAAAAAAAATCAAAATCAACTCTTAAATCATTACTAATTTTTTTTTTTTATTAATTATTTTTTTTTCAAAATTATTTAAACAAATAAATATATTGAAAAAAAAAATCACAAACAAAAATGTTATTACTATAATTTTTTTTATGTTTCAACAAAAATCTTACTTTAAAACCAATCATAGTAAATAATTATTCTTTTTAAATAAAAAATAAAACTAAAACATAGTTGCATAGAATTATTATTTTTAAATAAAAAATAAATTAAAACTAAAATAACCAAAATCATAATTTTAAAAAAGAAAACAAATGAACCTTAAAAAACTAAAATATATAATTAAAAAATTAAAGTAAAACTAAATTAAAATGGATAAAAAAATATCATAAAAAAAAAACACGACACTTTTTAAAAAACAGACGCATGCAACTAGTGTGAACGATTCCCAAATGGAATGCACAAAGAGACGGTGGACACGGGAAAATCTCCCTCCCCCATTACTTCATTCCATTGTTTTCGATTTTAAAATATTTTTTTTTTTTAAATAAAATAAAATTTCAATTTTTATTTTTTTTAAATCATTTATATATTTTTTAAATTGTGAGTTTTTTTGGGGGTCACGTTTTGAGGTCACACTTTTTATTAAGTTGGTAACTATGTTAGCAACTAAAATATGTTTCAAAATATGATTTGTTGAAGAAGAATGAAGTGTTATGTTGGAGTGTTCGATGTAAACTAGTTGTTTGTCCCAGTTTTTTTTATGTTTCCTATTGTAACCTCTCGACAACTATACCAACATCTAGTTAACAACCCTCATCTATCTGTGAAACTGGGGATGGAATGCAGTGGAATATCTCATCTTCGTATCCATTCTCTCCTAAAGTGATGTCCAAAATATGCCCAAAAATATACTATCTCAATTAGATATGATGGAGCTTGGCAATCCAAAATGTACACAAACATGGCTAAATGATAGTTTAGTTTCCTCACATCCTGGGATCATCTTTGTATATAGAATTAAGAACACACATTTTGCTGAAGTGATCCACCATAAAAAAACAAGTAGTCATGGCCTTGATGAGTCATAGGATAACCTCCAACAAAGGCCATGAAGATGCTCTCTGAAGGCTTGTTTGGTACTAGAAATGAGATGTATAAGACTAGTTTCTAGTTACTTGGCTTGCGAGTGCAAAAAAAAACATAACCTCTAAAAACAATTTCCACCTTTTCCTACATCAAACATAACCTCTAAAAACAATTTCCACCTTTTCCTACATCTTTGGCCAATACACATACTGCTACAAATTTAGCACTAGCTTCATCATGTCAAAATTTCTAGTAACTCAAAAAATGTATGCTTTCGTCATCAACTAAATTATTCTATCCAAAGATATACACTTGTTCAAATTTTATAGAAACCCATATTAAAAATAGTGTTCTTTTTCTTCCAGGTTAATGACCGACCTCTCCTTCAACTCCCTTTATATTCCTATAAAATATTCATCTCTCTTATAATCTTCATTCAAAAGTTTATGAGTGAAAAGATCAAACTGCATTATCACTCAAACCATTGTAATATTCTTTAGTGGTTGAGAGAGCATATCTATTATCTCATTCAAGTATCCTTTCATATCCTCGATCAAAAGGTGAAATTGTATTACCAACAAATATGCAGCTTACATCTCACCACTATGTTCTCATACATGAACTACAACTAAATCCTTTAAAAATATTATATATATAGCAAAGTCAAAGTATTGAGGGGGTGAAACTTAACATACCTATATGTATATATTTATGGATCAAGAGGTAATAGTTGAAGATGGTATTAATTATATATAGATATATAACGAAGTCAAAGTTCAATGAGTGGTGAAACTTTTATATATGTCGTAATGGTTGAATATGGTTCTCTCCCTCTGTTAAAATGGATTTCTTTTTTACACAACGAAAATAATATTATATATGAATATTTTATATGCGAAACTCAAAATTTAAGGTATAATGGTTGGAACTGAATATATTTAATCTATTTATAAATTAAGAAGTAATAATTGAACATATACATATATATATATATATATATATGAGAGGAAATTTAAAAGTAGCTCTTGAATTTGATTTTATCAAAAAGCATTAATATTTTGACTTCTGGCTATAACATGGATACTGAAATATACCTCCATCTGTTATAGTCACTAGGATCTTCTTCTTTATCTTCTCCATGATATTTTTTTATCATTTTTGGTTTTCTACTTTGCTTTAGACTTGGTAACAAGTTTTCCTCATTTCTTATATAGTCATTATAGGTACTTACCATATAGGTCTCGCGAGGTGTATTTGAATTTGGGCTCTGATACCATATGATTTGTAAATGGTAGGATTATATATTATTCATTTCATCAACACATATTCTTGATCAATGCAATAATATCCTTGTAGGTTCTTGTCACTTATGTTTTTTTCATTATACTACTAAGTAGGCTTGAATGAAAACCTTGATTAATGGACATATACTTCACTGATATAGAGTAGCTACTTTAATTCACATAATTCACACACAAATTAAAAATGATTACACTCCTCTCTCTCTCTCTCTCTCTCTCTCTCTCTCTCTATATATATATATATATATAACCCAACACTCAGAATTGGATAAAGTATGTAGTTTTAATGTAAAACAACCATAAGGGCACTCTTTTGTTTTATGTAAAGAATAAGATCATTGTGAGGAAAACACCATTATCTTTAAAAGAACATTAGCCCAACAAAAGACAAAAAAACACACAAATTAACAACTCTCAGTGAATAATCAATCACATTATTAAGTAAATGGAACATGTGTTGTAGTGAGGGATGAATAGTAGCTTACAAGAAAGAGAGAGAATTTGTGGGAAGGAATATGGCTCATAGGTGAGGGTAGTCGCCGAACAATCAGAGGAAACATTGTGTAGGGCCCAGTAAACACTTAGCATACAATGTATCTCCCATGATAAGCTAGAAAACACTAGCCAAGAAGAAAATTGTGGCCTAGAGGAGGAGTATGACCCATGGGAATGGAAAACACTTATCCAACAGTGAATTTATAGCCTGAAGGGAAAGAATGGCTTGTGGAAATAGAGAAAAAAACTAGCTAGAAAATAAATGGTGGCCCAAAGGGAGTGAGTGTCTTGTGGGGGAGTGAAAACATAACTAAAGAGTAAAAATTTGGTTGAGGGAGTGAAGTGGGGAATTGCAAGAGAGGGAAATACTCCAACAACCATGAAAAGACAGAATTAATAACTTCATATATATATTCAATATCTCTAGAATGAGAACCATTGACCTCCCATAGCTCTAGAGTGAGAACCATTGACCTCCCATCTCTGAAATGGATGAACATAAGTGATTAATGAGTTGTTGGGTTGGTTTACTAGCTTATGGATATTGTATCTATGGAAAAACACCTCAAACAATAGTTGGTAAAGAGTCCTCCTTGCTACACAAGACACATGCAACCATTAAATTATAGAGAAATTCCAATTCAAGTGATAGACAGAGAAAACCACATAAAAACTGATAAAATCACACATTAAATTTTTTAATTTACCTTAGAAAACCAAATGAAAAAACCAATATTCAATTGCTTTCATCTAGGATCTTTATTCTATCGCAATGAGTAGGTTATAGGCTCTCTATTTCATCCTTATTGTCTTCACGGAAGTATGGGCATCATTCCTATTTATTCTCATCCAAAGAGACTTTCTTGCCTTGTGAGGAAATAGTATATAGGAGACTATTTCAATTGGGGCTATAGATGGAAGGTCACTTGTGTCTCCAACCATTTAGCTTCCCCTAAGTTTGTTTCTCCTTCCATCTCTTTCTTTTTTGTCTTTTTTTTTTTTACTTTGGGAAAGGGTCTCATGATTTATTTATTTTTAATACATTTGAACAATAATATTCCTTCTTGACTTTTCATCTCATGTTCTTGCCTTATGACTTACTTGAATGCAAGGGTGGACACCATTTATGATGGCATGGCATCCTTCATACCAACAAGTCAATCTCCTTCATCATTTGTAGCCTCAATTTTTTCTAGTGCTAATCATTGTAGAGCCTATATACATAGTCAATTGTTCTTCAATAGTTCTTGTATGAATCCAATTTGAATAAACTAACAAATTAATTTTTTAGTGAAAAGGTCTTCAAAGTATGATTAGAAGCGAGAGTCATATACAATCATATTATATATATATATATGATAGGATACAGAAAATTATGTATGTGTTGATAATTCTATTCTCCCATATGAAACGAAACACCCCATGACTATGTATGTATTTATTTATGTATAGGGGTGTTTCGTTTCAAATGGGAGAATAACATTATCAACACATACATAACTTGCATATCAACTCCATGTTATCATACATGAATTAGATTGAAATCCCTTTTAAAATATTATATATAGCTAAAGTGAAAGATAAATTGGTGGTGGTGGAACTTAACATTTCCTATATGTATGTAGAGATACATTATAAAGTTACTTGATGTTATATATATATATATATATATATATATATATATATATATATATATATATATATATATATATATGAATATAATAATAATAATTTTAAGGTTATGGTTAAGGATTAGATATCAAATTGGTGTATGGGATCCCCTATGCACAATGATTTGGTATTAGAAGTGTATGGGGTGTATCCCCTGCAGTTTGAACCTATAACCTCAAAGGGAGGAAACATGTGTTGTCAACCATTAATCCAACTCTAGTAAGTTAGAAGAATTGAGTGGTGGAACTTAACATATCTATATGTATATATTTATGGATAAAAGGATTGAATATGGTACTAATTAATATTAATTTCCCTTAACCCAACACCCGAAAATTAATTATGAATAAAACTAATCTATTGAATAAGACAACATCTAGGTTTCTAACCAAACATTATAATGGAAGCATAAAACTACAAACCCAACACGTTGAACATGATATTTCTGGGCAAAACCAGGAAAAACTAGTATTGTGATATGTTTATTATTATTAATCTAGGTTCTTATCCTGGGATATTTTTGATAAAATACAAATCAAATACCCAAACCATACCAACCTCAAGATTGAAATACTTCAATATTTTGGTTGGCTACTATCTCCACCAGCTTGCCCAACACTTTCCCTCAGAACCTTGCCTTCCACATAGATGCAAATTAATTCTTCACACCCAATCAGCGGATCTCACTCTTTCATATATTAGTGGGTAATATAACTATACATTATGCTATATTTTATAACCTTAGGTTTACCCTAAATCAAAACCCTAGATCTCCAAAGTGAAGTCAGGGATGAGATCACCTTCACTTTTCTCTAATGGATATGCTTTTGAATTTAATTACTGGTGCCAGTACCTTAGAATTTAATTAAATTAAAGAACTCACTTTATTACAAAGGTACATTCACTTTATTAATCCTTTCATGAAGGTGAATGACCTATTTCATGAGAGGGATTAAGGAAAATTCTCATTTGTTAAACCTGGTGACGTAGGAGTATGTCATCTTGGACTTGAACATTTAAGTGGGGTAAAAGGAGGTTTCCCCCTCGAAGAGGCTTATTATCTGAAATTATCTCTTTTTCAAGGCGTTGAGTACTTTTCCTGAGGTTTTTCTATGATATATTGATGTTTGGTTCTTAACAGGGATTAAGGAAAATTCTCATTTGTTAAATACAAACTGACATGGAACTATGTGTATGATGCTACATACATCAACACTCCCTTTTATCAAGGAAGGTACTTCTACCACTTGGAGGTGGCTCTATCTTCGCTACCATATCAACTACCATGGATTTCCTCGAATCAACATAATTGGTTTCTCCCTATGAAATGAAGGCCATCTTGTCCATCCTGTTCAGACCCTTCTTGCAATACTTTATTCCTTTGAACATGATCCTAGAATTCTCTTTATTCTAAGCATCTTGCATGGCCATGTCATACCATGACTCCTTCTTGACAGACTTGTAAGGATTCTCCTTCCAATTTGAACATGAAGGCCAACTCCCTATGATATGCTTAGCCTTCAGAGCTACCTGCTCCTTATTCTCTATCACTTTGTTTCTTGCCATTTCTCATGTACGATGGCCCTTAGGCCTATACAAGTTTCTCTCTCTAAATCCAAGAACCATTATTGTGTCTTAGCTAGATCCTTTTGGCTTGATAAATGGCTATCCATACTAAAATGATATGTCATACCCCTTCCTCTCAATTTCTAAGACTGATAGAACACTTCTCCTGGGTTTCGAGACCCAGAGAAAATTCATCACTCTTAACATGCCTCCTAAATCCATCTAGAATGGAACTATCCCTGATCCCTGTACTACATGCTTGGTTCCCACACCAAGTTCCACATGCACATCTGAGTTTGACTCTGTGAATCTCTTGAACAACACTCGTGCTCCTGTCATATGACATGTGGCTCCACTATCTGGAAGACATGAAACAACTGATATGGTGTCTGAGAAAAGATGGGAAACAAGTAAGAAATCATGTTCAAACTTCTTGGAAAACCAATCCAGTTGAGCCTTTGTTGATGAATCTACCTTTGTTTGTTCCATGTTTCCTCCCTTATTCCTCTCTCGACATTGTGAATCATAATGTCCCTTCTTATGACAGTGAACTTACGTAATTCCTTCCCTATGCTAGCTTATGAAGATGAATCTCCACTTGTTTTCTTCTTGAACTTACCCTTTCCCTTATTTATATCATTGGAAAGTGCAAGGATATCCTCATCACCATCCTTCTGCATGCCTCCTAGAGCCTCTCAACGAGTCTCCTCCTGGATGTAATCATCCCAAAATTAGTTGAAATCTGAAATATTCTCTCAAGATCAGATGCATTCGATGAATGAAGTCGAAGGCTTGCTGAAACCATTGAAGACCACCCTCACTAACTCCAAATATGTCATTGTCTTGTTGAATTCCCCCAATTAATCACGAACTTGAGTGATCCTAGTGAGATAAATGGTCACTGAATCACTCCTGGACATCTTGGTGTTCCTAAGTCGGATCCTCAATACAATTTTGTGATTCGTTTTAATACTCTGAAATAGATTTTTCAAATTCAATAACATCACATAGAATCACTTTTCCTTCTATAGGTGAGGTAGAAGATGATCCCTCATTGAATCTAAGATCATCCAAATTTCCTTGGAATCCTTTACCTCATTCTTAGATATCTTTGCAAGATCTATATGTGTGATCACTGTAGTATTTTCATGACTCAACATTCCATTTTCCCTCAAGAGAAAAATGATCCTCTCCTTCCAGGGAAGAAAGTTAGAGGAACCCTCCAACCAACCCTCCTCATACATAAAACTAGTTGTTTCCATCTCCAAGATATGATCTTAACCCAGAAAACACTCAAATGTATGTGCATAGTCCTTCAAGAATTAAAACCAAAAATTAATTATTCGCTTCATGAATCCTTTCTCGGGATCCATTTCCCGGACATTGTTTCCCGTTACCCGCTACCTAGACAACTACCCGAAGTTTCCTATGGATTTCCACGACCTTCTGCTACTTCCTGGGACTTCTCTGAGGCTACTTGAGCTTTCTCGCTATCCCTAGTAGCTATTGTCTTGTTGATTCCTTTGTTGTCCATGTTGGCTGACTGTTGGCAATTGCGTTGGTTGGTATGTTGTTTGTTCTATACCTACCAATTGCTCTACCTGTCCACGAATGTTGTTGTAGAAACAACCTATTTCCATCCTATTGCAACCTATGACTCCTGCACACTTCAATAATCACCCCCTCTCAGTGGCTACACAACCTTTTTTTGTGCATGAAACCTCAACCCGTGACAACTCCTGCGTGTTGGTCCCTGTCAGTTGTCTCCCAACATGAGATTATCTCTACAAGTACTCCCTACACTGGTGTCTACCCTTTGTAGCTTGCATCCTGCTCCACATTATTACATCGTCTCGTTCCCCTTTCCCAACCATGTTTGCTTCCCTCAGCTACTATGGTAGCTTCTATGGAAAATGATTCTCCCAACATCTATTTGTTCCCATCCTCCTTTGATGGAGGCTCCATCATTTTAACCTTAGCCAACTGTTACATGACTGCTCCATATTTTCACTCAACATCCATGTCCTTCACAACACCCACAACCCAACTCCCTTTGTTGTTAGATACCACACAGTTGGTACCCCACTTCAGTTGCTCGAGATTCCCATAGTATGAAATTGTTTGTTGTATAGTCGTATGGAGGTTTTTGTACGGTGCCTCTTTATCTTTTATTTTACCCCTGCAAACCTACAAAATTTAAAAAAAATCTTTGCATTGCAAATTATGATTCTATGCAACTTGGTTTCCACCTTTAGAGATCATGCTCTGATACCATGCTAATTTCCCATAACCTAGCACCTGACAATTAATTCCTAATAAAACTAATTTATTGAATAACAAAATATCTTTGTTTTTAACAAAACATTATACTGGAAGCATAAAACTAGAAACCAAACACATTGCACATGATATTTCTGGGTAAAAAACCATAGAAAAATATCGAAGGGGAAACCAGCCCTGGGAGATGATTATTATTATTATTAATTTGGGCTCTCATCCTAGGATAATGGCTCACCTGAGGAAAATAAAAACCAACAAATAGTCAATCCTTACAGACATCAATATCATTCCTTCAATCTTGTTGGTTGGTTGCTATCTCCCTTGCTGCCCCTTTGCTCCTTTCCTAGAAGCCTCCCCTGCACACTTGGTTGAAATTTCTTCTTCACCCAATCAATGAGATATCACCATCTCACTCTCACTCTCTATGTGTGTATCTTCTTCTCTCACATAGGTTTCCTTTTAAAACCTTGATTTTACCCTAATCCAAAACCTTAGATCTCCAAAGTGATAAAGGGCTTCGATTAAATATCATCTTCACTTTAAATCTAATGGCCAGGATTTATTTTAAATACTAATGAAAAAAACCTTAGCATTTAATTAAATTAAACTCACTTTATTACAGAAGTTCATTCACTTTATTATTCACTTTGTAAAGTAAATATCTTAAGTCCTGAGAGACATTAAGGATCATTCCCACATATTAGATACAAACCGATGCCACATACATCAACAATTAATTATATATATATATATGTGTGTGTGTGTGTGTGTGTGTGTGTGTGTGTGTTTTAAAATGAATATTATATATAAGAAATTCAATGTTCAAGGTATTAAGTGGAGGAACTTTTCATATATATGGATTAATAGGTAATTATTAAAATGGTACAAATTACATACACAGATATATATTTATTAAAATGAATATTATATATACCAAAGTTAAAGTTCAAGATATTGAGTGGTGGAAGTTAGGATACACATATGTATATATTCATGGATTAAGGAATTGAGGATGGTATTGATTCCATATATATTAATGGGGTCTAATACGCTAATTTGTTGTCTGGTTTGGTCCTGACTTTAAAATTAGATCATTATTATTATTATAGATAAGGTATACCACTGGTTTTTTTATGGAGTTTATTCTTGTGGTGTCTATGGAGCAGGTTTTATTCTTAATTTGTCTCAACAACATTCATATCATGCATACTTTGGAGGTGGAAGAGGAACTAATACCAAGGTAGGACTACTAGATTTGTGGGGCATACTTTGGTTGGCTAGATCAAAATCTATCAATCAATTACATGTTCTTGGGGATTTAAAGGTCATCATCAATTGGGTTGAAGGAAAATTCAAGTTACAAATTTTGGAACTTGAACACTGGAAGAGAAGGATTGGAATTCTTAAACAACAGTTTGTTTTTATATCATTTTCCCATATCTACAGGCATCATAATTCTGAGGTTGGATCTTTGTGAAAGAAGGAAGTTCATATCTCTACAAGAACTCTTTTAATAGAATAATGGATCAATGGGAGGATATCCTCCATGTAATACTTTCCCTTGTCTCTATCTTAGATGATATTTTATGTCAGTTTTTCTTGTGTGGTTGTGTTGGGAAGATTTGGAAATCTTTGTTTCTATGGATCTCCAGGTTCATTTTAGTATGGTTGTCTTGGAACCATCGGAGGATAGGTAGTCATGTTTTGTTTATTAGTGTCTCTAGAAAGGAATGTTGTAATCATCCTAGTTGAATATTGGGATTTAGTATTTTTTGTATTAGCATGGATAACCTGTCTAACTCAAAAAAGAGAAGTTATGTACTGTATATATTATATTTGAGTAGAAATAATAACAAGATAATGGTTTTTTTCCTTGTGAAAAAAGGAGTAATAATAGAAAATGGTACTAATTACATATATAATAATTTGATATATTTTGATTAAAAATGGTTAAGAACATATGTTTCCTCCTAAGAGGTTACAAGTTCAAATCCACAAGGAGTAGGGTATATATACTTTTTTAGATTTTAGCACGAAGAAATTCCTTTGTCACACAAACAAAGAGGTATCATACACCAATTTAATGTATCACTTAGTAATAACCTTAAAATTAATATATATAATTCAATTCAATTGAAATTGAAATTTGAGATACTAAGTGGTGGAATTTAGCATACAAATAAGTATAGGTTTATAAATAAAAAATTTGAAAATTATATATATATATATATATATATATATATATATCAAATTCCAAGGTAATAAGGGGTAGAATTTAGTATTATGAGTAGATATTTATGAATCAAAATAGTCCCTATCCCTCTAAGGGGGGAATTTAAATATTTAGGAAAGTAATGAAATTAGTCTATTGGAATTGTAGAGGATTGGGTAGTAAGTATAAGAAAGAAGCAATAGGAAAGTTATTAAGAGTAGAAAAACCTAAAATCCTTTTGATCCAAGAGACAAAATTCAAGGAGCATGAGATCGTTTAGGAAATGCAACAAATTTGGAGGAAACCTAAGGGAGTAGAAATGAGTGCACGAGAGGATTCAGGGGCAATGTACACTCTCTAGAACCCAAGAATTTATCATTTGGAAAGTAGCCTTGAAGAAACACATTCGATTATGGTCAAGTTGGTTCATCTACCTTCAGGCATGTTGTTTCATATTTTTAATGTGTACATTCCCAATAACTATTGGGAAAAAATAGAATGTTGGGACTCTTTGTTAGGAATTGGGGAGTCATGGTTAACTCAAATTTTTATTATAGCTGGGGATTTTACTAGTAATATTCATCCAAGGGAAAAAAAAAGGTGAATCTGTTGTTAGGGATCCATCTAGGGAGAAGTTGGAGGATCTTATATCTATTCTACATATGATTGATGTTCATCCAAGCAAGGGAAAATATATGTGGAATAACAGAAGATTTGGTCCAAGACACATCACAACCAAGCTTGATCATTTTATTATCCACATCGCATTCTTGTCTCTCCCTGAATCGATCTCTTCTCATGTTATCCCTTGGGAAATCTTTGATCATCACCGTATCTCACTTTATTTTTCGAAAGAGGAGAATGTGGGGAAAATCCCCTTCCATTTTAACCCCTTGTGCATGGAAAATCCTGAATTCTTCCATCTAGTATCATGCTCTTCGTGTCAATGGATCTATGTCTTCCCTATTCACATTTGGAATAATATGCTCAAATTAACCAAAGATTCTATTAAAAATTGGGTAAACGTATTAGTTCACTCTCTGAATGAGAAAGTACTAGAGAATAAAATGAATCTAGAGGAAATACAAGAAACGTTGGAGAGAGGTGATGTGCATCCATATTTATTGTAGCAAGAACTTGTCGTGTATCATAAATATGGCAATTCGTTGAAATATGAGGAGTCTATTTGGAGGTTGAAGTTGAGATGTCTATGGCTGGAAGTTGGTGAAAAAAATACGTCCTTTTTTCATACGTAGGATAAAGCTTGGCATTGGCGTAATAGGGTGGAGGAGATAAAAAACAATAAGGTGGGAAGTTATCTTTGTTTGAGGATATTAAGAAGGAAGCCTCATTGCATTATGGAAATCTTTACACAAAAGAGGGAGAATTGAACAAGGACCTATGTGAGCAATTTATCTCTCACCTTCCCTTAAATTTCCAAGGAAGATAACTTGGAGCTGAATAATCCAGTCACAAAAGAGTAAATTTTTGTAGCCATAAACCAATTTAATCCTAATAAATCCCCTGGATCTAAAGTATTTACTGTTATTTTTTATAAAATATGTTGTTCCATAATTAACTATGAATTAATTTATATGATACAATATGTGCAAAAATTGTCACAAATGGAAGGGACCACAAATTCATCTTTTTTTCCCTAATTCCAAAAGAAAAAATACCTCTTCCTTTGATAGATTCCCCCCCATATCTTTATGTCATGTTTCTTATAAAATTATGCCAAATATTATAGAAAATAGGTGGAAACCTTTTGTATGTAATCTGATTCTTTCAAATTAAAGGGGATTTGTGGAGAAAAGGAAAATATGGGATAATATCATTGTGGTCTAGGAGGCCATTCATTCGAGCTACACTCGAGGGAGAAAATCTATGATTATCAAATTAGATATGGCCAATGCATTTGATAGAGTCAAGTATATATTTCTCAGTGCAGTCTTAGAAAAAGTTGGCTTCAATCAGTTTTTTATCTTTAGGATTGGCTCTTGTATTAACTATTGGAAAACTGGTTTTCATTGATGTCAAACTTAGAAGAAGCCCTAAACCAAATCCTAGAACACCCTTAAAGTGATGATGATGTGTCCACTTGAAGAATCCTTGAAGATCCTTGAAGGAGCCTTGACATAATTGTATATAACTCCAAAGTGGTCCCCTTATGGTGTAGCTTTTAAGCATGGCCCTCGCGTGATGAGATAGCATGTGGTTGTTTCCACATTCCCACTTTGAGATGTACAAGCCTTGAATGAGACTTGAAGAATCCCTGAAACTAAGTGGAGAATCCCCTAAAGTCAAGTGAAGAAGCCCCTAACACCAAGAGAAGAATCTGCTAAAGACAAGTGAAGACGCCCGTAAACCCAAGAGAAGAATACCATATATGAAAGTGAATAAGTCCCAAAATCCAAGAGAATAGTACCCTAAAGTAAAGTAAAGAAGCCCATAAGGTTGGACATCCTTAATCCGATGAGCCTTGCCCATATCTCCCATAGTAGTGGGTCCAGCTGATCTGGAAGCTCTAGTCCTCTACACAGGGAAGTCGCACTAGTAGAGTGGCTCCCCACACGTCCAACGCCCCTTCTTCGGTCCAATACTACTAGTACCCGAAGTCGAAAATGAATTCTAACAATAAGGCCAAACTCGAACTTCTTGACCTTAAGTTTTTGGGTAACTTGGTGCAAAGCATATCGAAGCAGCTCCAAAATGGGCCTCTTACTCGGGCACCATGCGACTACCTCATCATAAGGCATCGAACTCGTTGAGTTGACGCTCAATGAATTACTTAGAAATATACCTCTCTTGGAACTGTTCCTCGAACCGTTCCCATGACACATCATCTACGGTCATGTTCAAAAGTGGTAGGAGTGTCTTCCGCCGTAGAAGAGAATTCCCCGTCAGTTGAAAGACAACCATGTACACCTTCAAGTTGGAAGTCGTAATCATGAAGTGCTAAGCCTTGCTCCACAACCGAGCCTTGATGGCATAGCCATTCGCGACACTCGTGGACTCGAGAAATCAACTCTCTCGAGTTCTCAATGGATGCTAACGGTACTATCTAGGGTGTGCTATGGACCCTAAGGGGTACAGGTGCCCTGGCCTCATCTCAGTACTGATGGTGGATCAAGGCCTTTCAAATTACCTAGAAGGGCCTTGTCAGACCACCATCATTGCTTACTACAAGCAAATCCATCCCAAGAACTTGTTCCTCCCCTTGGGGTCATACTTTGAGGGCACGAAACTTCTGGAGGCATCGCACTTCCATCCATGATACCTCACCGTGAATCTCTATGGTGTCATCTAATAGTGATTATTGCAAGGACAAGTTAAAGTTTTAAATAGCATTAGGTTAGGACTCAAGGGTTTACTACAGTGGGAAGCATGGTGATCCAAAGTCGTAGGGTTGAACCCACTCTGATACCATATGTAAGAACCCCATCGTCACGACTAAAAAATAGCTATGCAGAAGATGGAAAATTTTCTTTTTGTACTTTTTATCTGTGACTGGTGGGAAGGGAAACTTCTCAATCTTACAAGTTATGATAATCCTAGAGTTGGGTATTTCCCTTCAATATTATATTTATCTTTATTTATTTTTATATATATATTTTTTTATTTATGGGTCCAGAAGTTTTCTAGTGTAACTACCCATGAGAAAGGAGAGTACCTGAACACTTTGCATAAGTGAAACAACTTATCCTACATCTACTTTCTGGTTGAGCTAAGAATACTCCAAATTTGGAAACTACTTGACATTGCAAGGGTTACTTAAATGGAAAAAGGTTGGTTCATCTTTAAATGAATAAGGCTATTTACCTTTAAATTGTGAAAGCTAGACTTTGGGACCCCTGATTGTTTTACATAAAAGGCTTCCAAAAATAAGATTTGTCATAAGGTGGAAAAATATGTGTCCTCCTATTGTATAAATAGTTCTCAATTCTAAAATAATTCTCATACACATGAACAAAGTAGGAAAGTCGTGTTAGGTTTAAGGGAAAAAGTAGTTCCTTCTTCTCTTTTTCTACTTGATTAAAATATTAACATTATACACATCCCTTGTTAAGGATAAATATAAGGATTACCAAAAATGCATAATTGTTATAGTTTCTAAAATTTAAGGATAAACTAGGATGTAGCACCTCATAATTTAATCTACCATAATTTAATATTGTTATTTGTGACTGATAAATATAAATCTGAAAGTAGATGCACAACATGCCATATAGGAATGGCATTGCGGTCATTGAATGGAGCGCAGTCAGAACCAATCACCCGACAATAAATCGTTATAAAAAGGGGCTTTCTAAAATTGCAAACACCACCATCAAGGCCCAATTGTTGCACAATCAACTGGCACAATGAATTCATTGACAACCCTCTAGATAAATTCACTGTACAATGCCGAATATATGAATTGATGAAGCTATAACACGTGGCCTATCACATGAGTATGTCTAGCAATGATCACTATGGGAAACACTATGAGTATCTAGGTAAATCTCTATCAATAGGAAGTCGCAGAGTAATTTGAGGTCGCTTATTATAGCCCAAAAAACCATAGACCACCAATTAATCGTTGCCTTTTAGCTCTCTGTCTCTTAAATCTTGCTCTCCCTTAAAGTAAGGAGGAGTCACTATCTAAGGAGGATAATGATATGCACAGTTCAAATAGAATAAACAATAGTTCTACCTGTAAAATCATTGTCTTGCATCGAGTAAATACGATATAAGAATTTATCTGGAGGTAGTGATACCATTCTCGGTCTAATAAATGCAATAACCCAATAAGAATATGTCTCATTAAATCGTTATTATAAGACGAGTACCTCTGTCCGTTAATAACCAAGGTTAACAAGCTTCTTTTGTACAACAACAACAACATTCTGCCTGGCCGTCCGCTGCCAACAACCTTTGGAAACGCAGGTGTAAAATGCTAACAAAATATTGCTAGTTAATTCCTAGTGGGAAGGGAAGTAAACTCTCCACTTGGAAAATCACCTATTAGTTAAATGCCCATGGTGGTTTCAACACAATGGTAATAAAACATGCATGGAAAAACTCATAAGGCATCAATGCGATACTGAAATCTGCTGTCAAAAAACGGTTAAACTCACAGTCGATATCGATAAGAAATCGTTGTCATAGGATGCTAAAATTGTTCATAAAGGATGGATTCTAGCATTGGTGCGCAAAGTGAATATTCAAGTGGTAAAGACATCATGCAGAGGTTGCAGGTATTGTCACGATGGTAAAATTCCGGGGTAAATCAATAAATTCAAGAACTATCACTGTATCAGTCGTATTCACTATGTAATAAAATAGCAGTCTCTACCCAACATTTGTAGTCAATAATAAAACACAGTCAAAAGTAATGGCAGTCAAATACAAGGGTAATTTTGTAGGGTAACATTCTTACATTTATTACATAACGACAATCACAGAGGTAATATTTTTACATCCTTTACAAATCTAAAATCGCAAGGGTAATATTTTACATTTGTTACATAATTACAATCGCTGAAGTAATATTTTATATCCATTACATAATTACAATAGAAGAGATAATATTTATACAATTTTCACATATTCACAATTACAGAGGTAAGATTTTTACATCCTTTACATAATGACAATCGCAGAAGAAATAACAACAAGTAAATCCAACAAGAAACAAAACGCAGATTGAATTCAAATACTTTGACTTCTCGGGATACCAATATAAAATGTTGACAACAGTAAGATTACACTAGGGCCATAAGGATAACTCATCAAAAGGAATCGCAGGGATTCTATCTGTGAAGGTGCAAAAATAAACAACAAGGCGACAAGATAATCCTTATGCAGAGGTTGTACTAGAAGGTGCAAGTCAAACAATCAGGCAAGGACAACAACAAAGGTAGACGACTGATAGGTTCATCCATCGCTTCATCATCCTCGCACAGAAAAGTAGGGCGTTAAGATCCATAGGTATTTTAATGCTAAGGCGACAACCGTAGATCAGGCTCTTGGCCGACTGCTCAGGCGAGGACTGATGAGTTGGGGACGAAGGGAAAAACAAACAATAGGGTCAAAAATCAACACCACAGTGTGGTCACGGCATGCGGGGAAATGAAGGCCATGGGAGTCAACAACCATCGAGCTAGGCTAAGGAAAGTTTTAGTCACCAATTTAAAAAGAACATCATCTTACTTTTCCATCAAATAAGCAGATCCAAGCAGAAGTCCTAATGCATTCTACCATACAAAAATTAAGAGAGCGTATCGTTGCCTGATCACCCGCTCCGAATGACGTCCCGTGCACTCCATGCAACTCCCACTCGCCGACCATCGAGACTTCACCGGTACCTCTCAGCCAATTCTAGCGATACTCTTCTTCCCCCTTAGCCCCCCGAGCCACAAAGGGGCCACACACACTATCCAAAGATTTTGACTAGCTCCCATCTTACCTCGCAAGGCTGAGCTACCACACCTCTCTGAGCTGGGTATCCCAACTCCCATAAGTAAATCATTCAAGTAGATATTTCTGCATCGTAACATTATGCAAACAGAAGATCTTCTTCATGCTTCTCCCTCCTTCATTATATAGGGTTATGAACTTCCTTTCTTTCCTAAAATCTCATTCAATTAAAATTTTTGAAAATAAATTCCTAAAAATTCTTCTCCGTACAAGTGTCGCCCATCCCCTACATTCCTCCATTATTTAATTTCTTTAATTCATTAATTATCTTATTTCCCTCACCCACCTAGAGTTACTCCTAGAATCACTCCTAGGTGTCCCCAAATTCCCTTACAGGTTTTAAAGGCTTTCCCTATTATTAAATTGCTAATTCAGTTTAAATTAGAAAGCTCTTAAATGGTAGATTCTTTACCAAGTTGACTTTCTGCTTTTTCCCTTAAGTTCCCCTTTTTCCTTTTTTATGTTTACCTCTTTTCCTAGTTTCCTAATATTTAAGATATTTCCTCTTCCCCTTTTTACTTAAAACTAAAAAGCCAAGTGTGGAAATTAACCATTTTTCCCTTTTCTTATTTGATTAGTATATTTTAATTTATCAAGGTAATAAAACAATTAATTCCCTTTTTAAATTTGAATCCAACAAATTTTTTTTTGAAAGAATTTATTTCTTACTCCCTTCATGTTATAATATTTAATGAAGATCATAATTATTATTGATGTGGTTTTTATTTTTTATTTATTATTATTATTATTATTGAGAGAAAATTTTTACCACTAGCATAGTTTAGACCTAGAGCTTAATTTTCGTGATGGGCGACATCTTATTAGGCATTTTTTTTTTTCTTTTCTAAATCTTATCACATTGTTCATCCTAAGGTCGTCTAGGTTCATTCCTTTATCAATAACAACACGACATGCCCTTCACGATGCACTAGGTTCTCCAAGGGTGCCACTCACCTCATTTGTTCCCTTGAGCAACATGCCCTTCAAGATCCACTACATGTTCCAAGGGTGCCACTCACCTATTGACTGACTTGGTAGACATCAATAACCCATAGAGTCAATACTCCACCAGGTGAAATTCTGGGAGACTAAGGGCCTCTAAGGAATAAGGCCCCTCGCCTTATTGTGCGCCCCTTAGAATCATCATGAGCAACTGTTGCAATCTTCCCTCACGGCATCGTGGGTCCTCTCGAACTAGGTAATCGTTAACCTACAGTTTGAGCCATGGCGGGAGTGCTAGTAGGATGTGGGAGGGCTGCTGTCCACACCTCTCCCTCAACATATCTAGTAGTCGTGTGTGACCCCTTTAATCCACATGTGAGTCTGGTCAGCATGTTATCATCAGCCTACATCATCAACAAATCATGTTAGAACATATCTATATCACATCATCTAATCAGAAGCACTAGAATCATAGTGAAACAATCAAACCCCAATGGTACACTTCCTGACCCGATCCAGAGTCCAAGGGGTTCCATCAATACCTTAGCATCCTCTAGGTCCATAATCCTGCACACTCAATAAAACCGAATCAATAGCACATGTCTATGTCGAGGCAAAAAAACAACATGTCATCATCCCACAACGCCTCATAATCAAAATCAGAAGTTTTAATAGAATAATAATGTGGATCACTTGTGAGCAAGTGTCCTCAAAGAATAAGTTCTCTCAGTGTGCCAGAGTGGGATGTTATAGAAGAAGCTTTCAAAGACTCCAAGAAGACAAGAAAGAACAAGACAAGGTCAAAACCACACTCCAACAATAGTGATGATTTATACAATGAAGAAGAAACTAACTTTCTGAGAAATTTGAAAAGAGGAATCGAAAAGTATAAAGGTAAGTTTCCTTTCAAATGCTTTAATTGTGGTAAAGTTGTTCATTTTTCTTCCAAATGTCCTTATGCAAAGGGTTCAAATACTGATGAAGAACAAGTTCCTAAGAAAGAAAATAAATATCAGAAAAGAGACAAGGAAATAAATAAAGTAATATTTTTGGAAAATAAATTCCTCTATTCAAAAGATGATAGTTCCTCATCCAATGAAGATGATGATAGTGACAGTGAGTCAAGAAGAGTAATCTTCATGGGTTTAGAGACTCAAGAGGAAACTACTGAAAATAATGAAGGAGACTATGAAGAAGAAGGATGAGTGAATCTTGAGGCATAATTGATCAATGTCTTAAGTGATCTAAGAACATAAAGGAAGAAAAGAAAGTCTCTCAAAGAAGAGTTAAGTAAACAAAAGGAAGGATTTTAAAACCATAGAAAAAATTCTGAAGATTTCAAATAGACTATCATAGATCTAAGTATTCAGTTGGAAGAATCCAAAGTGATTGAAGAAACACTCAAGATACAACTAGAAGAAAAGAATAAAACAACAGATAATATAGAAGCTGAAATAGTCTCACTAAGAAAGGAACTACAGAAGAAGGACATCCAACTACATTTTGGAAATAACACCAAAATATTGGATGAAATAATCTCCAATCAAAAACCATTTTATGACAAGTATGGAATTGGATAGAAAAAAAATAATATTGATGATGGTTCAATCTCTATGATGACAGTAAATGAAGCAAAGAAAGGAAGTTTTGCATATACTATCAAGGGTTCCATCAAGAAAAAAGAATGCAAGCATCTAAAGGAGGACATATAGAAACTAGAAATAAATGAGAATACATAAGAATATCATGCATTCAGAGGAACATGGAATCAACAACTAACATTGAAGAAGAACCAAGAATAATATCATGATTTCAGAAGAACACCAACTAGAAGACCACCCACACCCAGGTACCCATCTTTTTGGGCTTGTGTTATTCTTGCAATAATTTTAGGCATAAAGACTAAATTGTAGAGACTATGCAAAGGGTATAAACACCTAGAATAGGAGTAGCTAAGAAAATCCCAATAATAATTATGAAGGAAATTATCCCAGAAAGTCATGTGAGGCATTTAACTGAAATTATAACAATTTCCATGCTCTAGGTTAATTAATTGAATGCTACAAATGCAAACATTTTGGACACATAGCCAAAAATTGAAGAAGTTATTTGATAGTTTCTTCAAGGTAAACTAGGAATGTTCCTTCAATGATATAGGGTAATAATTGAGAACTTGGAAAAGGAAGAAATAATATTTGAAGGTTGAGGAATGTGGGTTTGTCTTACAAGCCCAAAATAGAAAAATCCATTGGTATATTGACAATGGATAAAAGAATATGACTAGAGACAAAACCATATTTGTAACATTAAAGAAAGAAAAAGAGGGGTTTGTCACATTTATCAATGATAACTCAACCAAAGTTATAGGAAAAGGCACAATTAGTCTTGGAAACAAAGATGTCATGACAAAAAATTTCCTACTTGTTGAAAACACTGAAGCATAATTTGCTAAGTGTGAGATAAATGTGTGATTAGGGACACACACTTATATTCAATTCAAAATAATGTGAAATAAGGAAATAAGGACCAAGATGACTAGTGGAAATAGTTGACAAGAACTCCAAACAAGATATACATCTTGAATGAGATCAAAGAAGAAAGATGTTTTTTGGGAAAAGAAGATGAAAGTTGGCTTTGGCATAGGATAATGGGCCATATACACTTTGATAATATTGTTAATATAATCAAGAAGTAAGTTGTAAGAGAAATTCCATAAATTACAAAGACAATGAATAATATGTGTAAGCACTGTCAGCATGGAAAAAAAACAAGAGTTGAATTCAAGACAAAGGAATACTCTATGAAAAAACAATTAGAGATTTTACACACTGATTTATATGTAGCTGTGAGAAAAAAAGGACTGGATGGTAAACAGTACTTCATGATACTAATTGATGACTACACTAGAATGTCCATGCTTTTCTTGTTCAAGAAAAAGTCAGAATATTTTGAATGTTTCAGAGAATTCAAGGAACTAGTTGAAAATGAAACTAATTTGAAAATCAAATTCTTAAGATCAGATAATTGAGGTGATTTTACTTCAAATGAATTCAGGTATTTCTATGAACAATAGGAAATAAAAATTCAATGCCCAATAACTATAATGCCTCATAAAAATGGATTTTTTGAAAGGAAAAATAAAACTATACAAGAAATGGCCAGAACCTTGATGAATGACTCCAAGCGAAGTGATATATTTTGGGGATAGGTAGTGCATACAGCCATTCATATCTTGAACATAGGATTTTTCATAAGTAATAGTGATAAGACTCCATATGAGTCATGGAAAGCAATATCGACCAATGTCAAGCACTTTAGAGTGTTTAGAATCAAGTGTTACATAAAAAGGGAAGACAAGAAGATTGGAAAATTTGATGCTCGGGTGGATGAAGGCATATTTTTTCGGTACTTGTGCAAAATCAAATCATATAAGTGCTACAATTTAAGTATCAACAATATAGTGGAAAGAATCAATGTAAAATTTGATGAAAAAGAGTTATTGAAGACCAGGAAGGAAAGAAAAAATTCAAACAGCTTTGAATAATAGAAAAATGAATAACTAAAGTAAGAAGAAAAGGAATAAGAACACGAACAAGAACAAGGAGAGAAGCAATAAGAAGAAGAACAAGATGAAAGCAATCAAAAAGATTTTTAGGCACCTTCTAGGACACCTAACCATCAAATTTAGAATAATCCCTCATCAGAACAAATCATTGGAGATAGAAGTGTTGGAGTAGAAACCAAAATAAGAAGGAAAGCACAAACACCTGAAAAGGGACATTTTTCTTTATTGTCGACAATTGAACCAAGCAACTTTGTGGAAGACATAAATGATGAACATTGGATCAAGGATATGGAAGAATAACTAAATAAAATAGAGAAGAATGGGACATGGGAACTAGTTCTAATAGAAAAGGACAAAAATGTGATTGGGAAAAAATGCGTCTTCAGAAATAGTCTAAATGAAGATGGACAGGTAACTAGAAACATGGAAAGAATAGTATGTAAAGGATATGCTCAATTTGAAGGAATAGATTTTGAATAAACCTTTGCTCCCATGGCCACAATGGAATAAATCATAATGTTCTTATCTTATGCATGATCCAAAAGGATCGAAGTGTATCAAATGGACATAAAATCATCTTTTTTAAATGTAGAATTAGAAGAAGAAGAATTATACATAGAACAACCATAAGGGTTTCTACTATCAGAAAAGGAATATTATGTTTGTAGATTGAATAAATATTTCTATGGACTTAAGTAAGCTCTGAGAGCTTGGTACTCAAGATTGGACAGGTACTTATAGAAACAAGGATTCAGAAGGGGAAATGTAGATAGTAACCTATACATAAAAGTGGATCGAGGAAGTATGATTATTATTGAAGTGTATGTTGATGACATCATCTTTGGAAGTGATGATGATATATTGAGTTAGAATTTTTCCAAGGATATGCATAATGGATTTGAGATGTCCCTATTTGGGGATTTGAATTTCTTCTTGGGACTCCAAACATCTCAGCTAGATGAAGGCATTTTCATTTACCAAACCAAGTACATCAACAAAATTTTAAAAAAGTTCAAAACGGAAGACTATAAACATGTGAGTACTCCTATGGTTATTGGTTGCAAGTTGAGAAAAGATGATGAATCCAAAGAAGATGATAAAATAGTCTACATATTAATTATTGGTAGTCTACACTATGTGACAACTTCAATACCATATGCAATGCAAGAAGTTTGATAAGTCACAATATTTCAAGCGACACCAAAGGAAACCCATGTTCTAGTAGTGAAAAGGATCTTCAAATATCTTAAAGGAACAACAAATTTCGGGCTATGGTATTTGAAAGGAAATGAGTTAACTATGGTCACCTACAAATATGCATATTAGGCATGAAGTACTGATGATAGACAAAGTAAAAGTGGAGTATCTTTCTACTTATATAACTTCTTAGTGTCATGTTTGAGTAAGAAGCAATCTTCAATATCCTTATCCACAACAGAAGCATAATATATCACAATAGCAACATGTTGTACTCATATTCTCTTGATGAAGAAAACCCTGCAAGACATGCAAATTAGATATGATAATCCTATTCCAATACTCTATGACAACACCAGTGCTATAAAAATCTCCAAGAATCCAGTGATGCATTCCAAGTTCCACTTTCTATGAGAATAAGTCATAGAAAATAATATCAACTTGGTGTACATTGGGATAGAAGAACAGATTACAGACATCTTCACAAAGCCTCTTCCTAGGGATACCTTTGAGTATCTTCGACAAAAGCTGGGAGTAATTTCTTCTCCAAATTGATTTCCATAATCTTCTGCAAGAATAAAAAGGGGAATATAGTTAGGGGGGTTACCCATTTCCATTTATGTCAAGGGGGAGATAAAAACAATAAAACTGCAAGCATGAATATGGGGGGACTCAACATGAAGACAAGAGGACAGTACAATCATTGGTATTAGAGCACAAATATAGGGGGAGCATGACTTTTTTACTAAGTTTCCATCCATGCCAAAGGGGGAGATTGTTGGAAAATTGGTTGTAATTGATGTATACCTTAGAATAATCCCTAATGAAAATCCTAGAATCCCCTAAAATCGATGATGATGTGTCCACTTGAAGAATCCTTGAAGAACCTTGAAGGATCCTTGACATAAGTGTATATAACTCCAAAGTGTTCCACTTATGGTGTATCTTTTAAGCATAACAATCATGGGATGAGATAAAATGTGGTTCCTTCCACATTCCTGCTTTGAGTTGTACACAAACGGAGCCTTGAAAGAGCCTTGAAGAAGCCCTAAAACCAAGTGAAGAAGCCCCTAAAGTCAAGTAAAGAATCCCCTAAAACCAAGAGAAGAATACCCTAAATCCAAGTGAAGAATACCTGTAAAGACAAGAGAAGAATCCCCTAAATCCAAGTGAAGAAGCCCCTAAATCCAAGAGAAGAATCCCATAAAGTAAATTAAATAATCCCCTAAGTTCATCCATCCTTAAGGAAGAGGTGCGACCCAAAAAATTGTGACCCTTGGTCGCACCCCCTTTTGTGGAGAAGAGTCATATAAATAATAAGAGCCTCATTTGTCATTTGGAACACACCAATTTGACCTATCCAAAGAAGAGGAGAAAATTTAATCCTAGAGGAGTGAATTTCCAAGGGAATATGAAGTGAAGAAGGGAGAAATTCCAATGGAAGATGAAGTGAAGAAGGGAAAAATTACAAGGGAAGATGAAGTCTTGTGAAGATTTGTTCTAGGGTTTTGTTTGAAGGTCATATTGGAATTTTTGATATAACTTATTTTCTAGAACGATTCATATAGTGAAACTTGGATTGGTTTTAGAAGATGTAGCTAAGAATCTTGGGTATGAATTTCATGTCTTGAATGATTATAGGTTTGGAGTTATACTCAGTGGAAGTTGAGGTTTTTAAAACAAGATTTTTCTTCTTCAAAACCAATCGTCTTTCCATTTTTCGCTGTAAATATTTTTCAGGGAAGAGTTAAGGAGTGAAACATGGAGGAATTTTAGAGAAGATACCGAAGAAGCTTGGGTATAATTTTTAGATCCTGATTCATGTTGGTTGAGGAGCCGGATTATCTTCCTGATTCAGAGGTCTTTTTTTTCAACTGTGTTTATATCCCATCAAGAATTTATACCTTGAAAGAATGTACACTCCTCCATGCGGGGGAGTGCAAAGGGGGGTTACCCCCTCTGCGAGGTTTGGGGGAAAGAAGGCCGGCGGCGGGGTTTGGGGGAGAAGCCCCCGAAGGAAAAATTGATTTGTAATTGTATATTGTAATTTCATTGTAAATCTGGATCATTCATTATAAGGTCGTAGATATTAAGGTAAAAGTTATCTTAGGGTTTTTTTCCTTAGAAGACAACCCTCTTTTATGAGGGAAATGTATTGCGGCTATGATAATTGTGAATATTTTATTATTAGTGAGGATATTGTGAGAGAAGAAGAGGAAGTTACATAGGGTGTGTTGTAGGTTGTATCCCTTCATTTGTTGGATATTAATAAAGGAAGGACCTGGAAATTTCTCTAGTGGACGTAGCTCACACTGGGTGAACCATGTATATATGTGCCTCTATTGTATTGCGTATATTCTATGTTTTATTTCCAATTTTTCTTTATTTTATTGGTCTGGGATCTTATTTTTATAACAACTAGTATCATAGTAAAAGGTAACTCCCAGAAAAAGACGGTTCCTAGTTCAAGTGGGAGAAATGGTAGAAGATGGAAAGTTTAGGGTCGAGAAACTTAACAACCAAAACTACCAGTTATGGAAGATGGAGATGGAATATTATTTATATTAGAAGGATCTATTCCTACCATTGGGTTGAATAGAAAATAATTTGACAACCATGAAGGATGAAGAGTGGGAGGTTCTTGACAGAAAGGCACTAGGAACGATACGACTAAGCCTGGAAGCATTAGTGGATTTCAATATTTCGAAAGAAAAGACAATGAAGGAGATGATGGATGCATTGGCTAAACTGTATGAAAAACCCTCAGTGTCAATAAGGTATTTCTAATGAAGATATTATTTAATATGAATATGTCAGAAGGTGGGTCTATTGGAGATCATTTAAATGAATTTAATACAGTTACTAATCAACTAAGTTCTATGAAAGTGGACTTTGATGATGAGGTCATGGCTCTTCTAATATTATTCTCATTTCCAGAAATATGGAATGGCTTGGTCATGGTTGTAAGTAACTCTATATCTAGCTAAAATACTTTAAAATTTGATGATGTTGTTGGTGTTATCCTTAGCGAGGAAATGCAATGGAAAATCACAAGTGAGACATCAGGTAATGCATTGAACACAGAGAACAAGGGGAGACAAAATGATAGAGGAAAGGGCCCAAGGAACCATGGGAATTCTAGGAAGGGACGATCCAAATCTAAATTTGGAAAGATAGAGTGTTGGAATTGTGGGAAGAAAGGACATCTGAAGAAAAACTGTAGAGCTCCACAGAATCAAAGAGATGGATAACAGGAGAAAAATCAGGAAGCAAATGTAACAGGTGATGTGTTGCAAAATGCTTTGATTCTTTCTGTAGATAATATTTCTGAGCCTTGGGTAGTATATTCAGGGGCTTCATTTCATTCCACACTCCATAGGAAACATTTTCTAGATTATGTTCAAGGTGATTTTGGTTAGGTTCATTTGGGTGATGATGCACCATGCAAAATTATTGGAATGGGAAAGGTAAAAAGAAAGCAAAGAAATGGAAACCAATGGTTGTTGAAAGAGGTAAGACATGTTCCAAATCTAAAGAAAAATAAAATTTCAATGGGGAAGTTGGAAAGTGAAGGTTGTATATCCATATTTACAGATAAGGTGTGGAAGGTCACCAAAGTATCATCGGTGGTATAAAAAGGAGATAAGGTAGGTACATTGTATTTATGTACTTGTAATACTAACTCTCCTATATCTTTAGCTTCTACATGAGTGGATACAACACTGTGGCATCATAGGATTGGACACATGAGGTAGAAGGGGATGCATATACGTCACAAAAGAAATTTGTTTCCAAATCATAAAAAAATTGATTTGGATTTCTGTGAGCATTGTGTTTATGGAAAACAGAAGAGAGTCAGATTTATCAGAGTCAGAAAAGAAAAGAAGAGTGAAAGGTTAGATATTGTGCATATAGATGTCTGGGGAACAACTCAGGTATCATGTCTTGGTGGATCTCGTTATTATTTTACTTTTATTGATGATGCAACAAGAAAACCTTGGGTTTATTGCATTCGACAAAAATATGATGTTTTTGATACTTTTAAGAAATGGAAATATTTGGTTCATAATGAGACAGGAAAAGGTTTAAGTGTCTCAGATCAGACAATGGAGGTGAATATTGCATCAAGGATTTTGATGATTATTGTTCATACCATGGGATTCATAGAGAGAAGACAGTTCCAGGAACACCACAAGAAAATGGTGTGTCATAAAGGATGAACAAGACAATCATGGAGCATGCAAGGAGTATGAGATTTCATGTTGGTTTTCCCTTATAGTTCTAGGAAGATGTTGTAGATATTTCTATTTACTTAATAAACAAAGGACCTTCAATGATGCAGCCCCCTCATTCTCTCTCTGGGGTTCTGCGACCTCCAATTCAAGGATCTTCAAATTTCTAAGTCGAATCGTCTCTTCAGGCCTCTGTTAGACCCTGGAATCAATTTACACATTCCCTCGTTTGTTACCACGTAGGTTCAATTCACCCGCAACCCCATTCTCTGGTGCTTCTAGTAACAGTGAGTGGTGAGCACTAGCTCCTCCACTAAGCTCTTCTTCGTATGATCTGGGGTTGTAACCTCAGGCCAAGCCCCTTCGCAACTTTGGTCTTCGTTGCTTTTGACTACAGCTTACCCATTTTTCTCCAAACATCAAACCGAAAACTTACCCAACAAGATCTACGGTTCTCGTCTCTCAACTGCCAATGGTTGTGATTCATTTTGGGAGCTATGAATGTCTTAAACCTCATTTTCCTTGAAGTACTCTATCACCAGAATGACAAAGATGACACCACATGTCCACACAATCGACAACTAGGATTTATATTCTTACCTTTTCCTAGATGCAAGCTCATGGATCCCATGATCTGATGGCGCATGTCCCCCTTAGATTGAAGGTCGCAATATCCTTCTCTATTTCACGACTTTGAGACTTTTTCTCTTGCTCCACACAAAAATTCAGGAGTTATTTCTCACAAACTCTCCAATTTGTTGCCATGTATCCTCACTGAAACCAACGGCTATGATTACTTCATGGCTTGAGGACTTAGGAATTCCCCGCTTTTCAAACACTTCAAAGCCTTCGAAGCATGAAGTGTTGAAGGACTTCATGGGTCACCTTCGTGCAACTCTCCTAGATATGACGGTCTAGAATGATCCCTCTTCCTTAGGAATGGATCATGCTCGTTAATTTGGGGAATCTTAAAGGGATCCTCCCTATTGAAGAATTTTTTCCCACTACCTCTTATGAGCTTGTTCTTCCTTCAAACTTTTACTCCTTAGAGAATTTTCTTCAACACTTAGTCAAAATCAACCCTTTGCATGCCTTGCAACAGGTCTTCCTCCATGACTTAGCTTCCTTGTGGACGACTGTGCACACCTTGCAACAATTCTTCACCCTCTTCTGCAAATACTCTTAAGTTACTCCTCCTTAGCTTCTGAGTCAAAAGGATTTGTCGACGCACTCCTTGCATACAATATGCACTCCTTGCATACAAAGATCGAAGTTATCTCTCTTGAACTTGTTCATCCTCAACACTTTGAACTTCTCATAATGACTTCTTTGATACTTAGCCAAATATCAACCCTGCACACACCTTGTGACAAGATTCCTTCAACTTAACTCTTGATGGGTGAATGCACACTCCTTGCAACAGTTCTTATATGGTTCAATTGTTCCTCCTGAACAATATGACTCTGAGTGTCTTTACGCCTATGCACACTTTCAATCTATCCTTCCCGAACTTCTGAGTCATAAAAGACTCTGTCAACACACACATTTCTGACACTTATGCACTCCTTGCAAACAAAAGTTTCACATTCTCTTCTGAGCTTCTGAGTCAAAATAGACTCTATTGATGCACACCTTGCAGACACTATGCACTCCTTGCACAGGCTCGTATAAGAGAAAAAAATGAAACTTATCTAATATATCATAGATTCATACCTTCAACCATGTAAATGCATTCATAACATAAGAACAAGTAATAACAAAGAATTGCAATAAACATAAATCCTACCATTCATTCATTTAGATAGACACAGTAACAACAACACCAAAAAATTAGATAAACGCTTCTATGTTATATTCATTCAAATGATATGTACATGGGATCATACAATGCTCTTCAACATCTCTCAGCAACTCTTAACAACAACAACAACAACTCTCTGCAAATTTCAACTAAATTGCAACAACAACCTTCAGCTACAATAATCTTCAGCAACCTCATTTGGTTATGTAATACATTCATTTATACAAAACGACCTCATAGATATCTTCCCTCTGTCTACCTTAGTGTTATCCTATCGAAATAAAATCTTTCAACTACTAAGTATTTATTACAATAAATTTTGGAGACAAACCAATAAGAGAAAACACTTCGAATATGTATTGCACAATACTACATTAAAGGAAAATACACTCCCTATCGATATCATGTGATGGTTCAGCTCCTAAATGTTTAATATGTTCTTTAATTACAATATTTTCAAGATATTTCATGACATGCCATATTTAATATTCAAAACATCACTTCAAAATGTGCGCTAGGGTGTTGAGTTGTCCTCTACTTGGGCTTTGATGATGATGCTCCTGCATCATTCAAGTTCTTTGGATGGTAGAATTCTAGAGGAGGCATGGACAGGTAAAAAGGCAAACTATTCATTTTTGAATACTTTCAATTGTGAATCATTTGTTCATATTGATAAATAAAATAGAACAAAGCTTGAGGAAAAATCCAAGAAGTGTACCTTTATTGGATACAATGTATGTTCTATGTTTTATTTCTACATTTTTTTATTTCATTGCTCTGTGATATTGTTTTTGTAACAAGTGGTATCAGAGAAAAAGATAACTCGCAGGAAAAGAGGGTTCCTGGTTTGAGTGTGAGCAATGACGAAAGATGGAAAGTTTAGGGTTGAGAAATTGCCCAAAACTACCAGTTATGGAAGATGCAGATGGAAGATTATTTATATTAGAAGGATTTATTCCTACCATTGGGTGGAATAGAAAATAAGCCGACGACCATGAAAAATGAAGAATGGTAGGTTCTTGATAGAAAGGCACTAGGAACGATACGGTTGAGCGTGGAAACGTCGGTGGCTTTCCATATTTCAAAAGAAAAGACAACCAAGGAGTTGATGGATGCATTGGTTAAACTGTATGAAAAACCCTCGGAATCCAATAAGGTATTTCTAATGAAGATATTATTTAATATGAAGATGTTAGAAGGTGGGTCTATTGTAGATCATTTAAATGAATTTAATACGATTACTAATCAACTAAGTTCTGTAAAAGTGGACTTTGATCATGAGGCCATGGCTCTTCTAATCTTGTTCTCATTGCTAGAAAGATGGAAAGGCTTGGTCTTGGTTGTAAGTAATTATGTATTTGGTTCAAACACTTTAAAATTTTACTATGTTGTTGGTGTTATATTTAGCGAGGAAATGCGAGGGAAAAGCACAAGTGAGACATCAGGTAATGTGTTGAACATGGAGAACGGGGGAAGACAAAAGGATAGAGGAAAGGGCTTAGGGAACTGTGTGAATTCTAGGAAGGGAAGAACCAAATCTAGATTTGGAAAGATAGAGTGCTAGAATTGTGGGAAGAAAGGACATCTGAAGAAATACTGCAAAGCTTCAAAGAAACAAAGATATGGACAACAGGAGAAAAATCAGGAATCAAATGTAACAGGTGATGTGTTACAAGATGATTTGATTCTTTCTGTAGATAATATTTATGATTATTGGGTAGTAGATTAAGGGGATTAATTTCATTCCACACCCCATAGGAAACATTTTCTAGATTATGTTCAAGGTGACTTTGGACAGGTTCATTTGGGTGATGATGTACCATGGAAAATTGTTGGAATGGGAAAGGTAAAAATAAAGCAAAGAAATGGAAACCAATGGTTTTTAAAGGAGGTAAAACATTTTCCATATCTAAGGAAAAATATGATTTCAATAGGGAAGTTGGAAAGTGAAGGTTGTATATCCATATTGACAGATAAGGTGTGGAAGGTTACCAAAGGATCATTGGTGATAGGAAAAGGAGATAAGGTAGGTACATTGTATTTATATACTAGTAATACTGACTCTTATATCTCTTTAGCTTCTACAGGACTGGATACAACACTGTGGCATCATAGGCTTGGAAACATGATTGAGAAGGGGATGCATATACTTCACAAAATAAATAAAAAATCCATATCTTAAACAAATTGATTTGGATTTTTGTGAGCATTGTGTTTATGGAAAACATAAGAGACTTGGATTTCTCAGAGTCAGAAAAGAAAAGAATAGTGAAAGGTTAGAGCTTGTGCATATAGGTGTATGGGGACCAACTCACATATCATATCTTGGTGGCTATCGTTATTATGTTACTTTTATTGATGATGCAACTAGAAAAACTTGGGTTTATTGCGTTCTACAAAAACATGATGTTTTTTATACTTTTAAGAAATGGAAAGGTTTGGTTGAGAATGAGACAAGAAAAAGGTTGAAGTGTCTCAGATAAAAAAATGGAGGTAAATATTGCAGAAAAGAGTTTGATGATTACTTTTCATACCATGGGATTCGTAGAGAGAAGATAGTTCTAGGAATACCACAAGAAAAGGGTGTGTCATAAAATATGAACAGGAAAATCATGGAGCGTGCGGGGAGTATGAGATTGTATGCTGGTTTTCCATTATAGTTGTGGGCAGATGCTTTAGATATTGTTGTTTACTTAATAAACAAAGAGCCTTCAAGATATTTGGATGGTATAATTCTAGAGGAGGCATGGACAGGTAAAAAGGTAAACCATTATTTTTTGAATACTTTCGGTTATGAATCATTTGTCCATATTGATAAAGAAAATAGAACAAGGATTGAGGAAAAATCCAAGAAGTGTACCTTTATTGGATATGGTGTTAATGATTTTGGTTATCGCTTATGGGATTATGAAAATAACAAAAACATTAGGAGTAGAGATGTCATATTCAATGAGAATGTCATGTGCAAAGATCAGTTGCAAGGAAAGAAATAGGAAAAATAAAAACCAGAATACACAGTTCTTGATGAGATCACTGAAAAATAAATTCCAAAGGTACCAGAAAATCATAATGTACAACAATGGGATCAATAGGTACCTCAAACTTCTGCAAGTGTTTTTATAATATCTACCAGGTTAAGTAGACCCCCTGAACAATACTTTCCTTCATTGTATTATTTATTGTTGACTGATTCTGGTGAACCAGAATGTTATGAAGAGGCAATGCAAGTAGACACCAAAAATAACTGGGAGCAAGGCATGAAAGAGGAAATGGATTCCTTGGTAAATCACTAGACTTGGTACTTGGTTTGGTTTCCTACAGGAAAAAGAGAATTGCAGAATAAATGGGTTTACAAGTTGAAGGAAGAAGATGGAGGCAAAAGGTGGTACAATGCTAGACTTGTTGTAAAGGGGTTTGCACAAAAGAAATGTATAGATTTTGATGAAATATTTTCTCCTGTTGTTAAAATGACTTCAATTAGGACTATTTTAAGCCTTGTGGTAGTAGAATATTTTCATCTTGAACAGTTAGATGTAAAAGAAACTTTTCTCCATGGGGATTTGGAGGAAGAGATTTATATATAGAAACCACATGGGTATGAGGTCAAAGGAAAGGAAAAATTGGTATGCAGGTTGAAGAAGAGCTTGTATGGCCTAAAGAAAGCTCCAAGGTAGTGGTATTTGAAGTTTGACAGGTTTATGACATAACAAGGTTATAATAGATGTCATTCTGATTACTATGCTTATTTTAAAAGGCTAAAAAATGGATGTTATATTATCTTGCTATTGTATGTCGATGACATTCTTGATGCAAGGTCTAATATGCAAGATATAAATTTTCTCAAGAAGAATTTAACTAATTCATTTGCAATGAAGGATTTGGGTGCTACAAATAAAATCCTTGGTATGAGAATAACAAAAGACATGAAAAATCACAAATTGACATTATCTCAGGATGAGTACATAGAGAAGGTGTTGGAGAGGTTTAGAATGTAGAATGAAAACTAGTTAGTACATCTATGGACAACCATTTAAAATTAACTAAGGAAGTGTATCCCATGACATAGGAGGAGATATAATACATGTTCAAGGTCCCTTATTCATCAACAATTTGCATCTTGATGTATGTGATGGTTTGCACAAGACCAAATATTGCAAATGTAGTGGGAGTTGTGAGCAAGTATATGAACAATCTAGGTAAAGAACATTGGGAGGCAATAAAGTGGATTCCCAAGTATTGGAGAGGTACTGCTACTCATGCATTATGTTTTGAAGGTTCAAACATTGTTCTATAGGGATATGTTGATTCATATATGGCAGGTGATAAACATAATAGGAGGAGCACCAGAGGGTATGTTTTTACTGTAGGTGGAACAACAGTAAGTTGGATTTTGAAACTGCAAAAGGTTGTTTCACTTTCAACAACATACGCATAGCATGTTGCTACTACAGAGGCTAGTAAAGAAATGATTTAGTTACAAAGGTTTACAAAAGAATTGGGAAACAAGAAGGAGAATAGCAGGTTGTAATGTGATAGTGAGAGTGTTATTCATATTGCAAATAACTCAGCATTCCATTTGAATACTAAGCATATATAGCTCAAGTACCATTTCATAGGATCCATGTTGGAAGATGGACATTTGAAGTTGGAAAATATACACACTAGCTAGAATCATGCATACATCTTAACAAAGGGAGTAACTAGGCAGAAATTGAGTTCTTTCTCAGTTTCGGTTGGTCTTCAAGAATGAATATGGAGATGAGAAATTTTCTATATCCAAGAAGGTTCATAGTCCAATAGGTACAATAGTGGTGGAGTTGTCAAGATCAATCTCCAAGTGGGATATTTTTGGTTGTGGAGCCTGATTATATTCCTGATTCAAAGGTCTTTGTTTTCAGACCTTTTTATACCCCATGAAGAATTTACACCTCGAAAGAATGTACACTCCTCCACGTAGTGGAGTGAAAAGGGGGGTTACCCCCTCTATGGGGTCCAAGGGCTAGTGGGCGCTCGACAGGGGTCCGGGTCTAGTGGGCCCCTAAAGGAAAAATTAGTTTGTAAATGTATATTGTATTTTCATTGTAAATATGGACTGTTCATTATAAGGTCGCAAATCTGACAGTAGAAGTTATGTTAGGGTTTTTTTCCCTAGAAGGAAACACTCTTTTATGAGGGAAATGTATTGCGGCTATGTTCATTGTGAATATTGTATTCTGAGCGAGGAGACAGTGAGAGAAGAAGAGGAAGTTAAAACAGGTGTGTTGTAGGTTGTATCCCTTCATTTTCTAGATAATAACAAAGGAAGGACCTAGAAATTTATCTCGTGGACGTAGCCCACACTAGGTGAACCATGTATATTTGTGTCTCTATTGTATTGTGTATCTTCTATGTTTTATTTTCGCATTTGTTTTATTTTATTTCTCTGCGATCCTATTTTTATAACAATTCATTACATGTATGGAGTTATACTTGTTGGAAGTTAGGGTTTGTGACTAATCAAGAAACTAGTCCCAAATAGGCATTCAAGATAAAATGATTATATATGAAGCTTCCTAGGTTCAAATTTAATTCCACATATTGCAATAGAAGGAGAAAAAATCCTAATATATGACGCCCAATTTTCAGAATAAAAAACGAAAAATTGATCTCGTGGAAAATATTACAAGTTTGTATATTTAAGGTACAATTCTAAGGAATTTTGTATGCAGATTTAAGAAGTGATTTTGGGATTGTATTTGAAGGTTTATTTGATCCTATATAATCATTTAAAATATTCCAAGGGGATTAGTGTCTCTATCCAGTAGGTGCTGGAAAAATCAGGGAGTGAGTGCTTCCTTCAAGTTGGTTCTTGTAAAATCTTGAAACTACTTAACACAAGTTTCAGTGGTTTTCTCCCAGTTGGGTTTCCACATAAAAATTTATGTGCAATGTGTACAAGTTTATGTGATGATGAATGGAATTTTTAGTGGTTAATTTTTATATAGTGATTGAAAGTTAAAATTGTTGAAATAACTCTATATTAATTCATCACCCCCACCCCTCTCAATATTCTTGAATATTCTAACATAGAAAACTCTTGGATTTCTCCTTTGGTCAATGATAGGCCATAACAATGTTTCAAAACCACTCGGGGAATAAGGGGAGGTTTTCCTCTTTTCCCTCTTATTTATGACATTTTGGAAGAACAAATAAACATAAGGCTAGAATGTGAGTGCACCTGAAGAGAAATCCTAGGTATTTGGATTTCCAAATGGGTGAAAAGAATAATCACTCCCAATTTGTTGATGACACTCTACTTCTTTTAGGAGATTCAAGAATCATATCCCATCAATCTAAGGTAACATATCTATTATAATAGATGAAAACAAAAATACTGCAGAGAATAACAATGGTGCAACATAATATATGAAGCCACAACACCAAAATAATACCTTTATTGATAGCAAGCAATTTTCACTTGCCTTTTTGAGGGGTAAAACTCCAATAGAGAAGTGCTCTATTAAAATAATTATCAAGTAAAAACTTATATTTCCTCCTACTCTTATTTATATTAATTATATATTCTAAGGAAACTTATAGAAAAATATATTTCTAGAAGCAGAAGCTTCTATTAGGTCTTCTTACATTGACTTGTTCTCATTTACTAAATAGGAACTATAAACTAATGTTGGCATTTATTACATGGAAAATATATTATTATACCTACATCAATGGTTAGGGAGGATGGTCCCTAACATTACCTCCCCCTTGAAAAATATCCTTGTCCTCAAGGTTTGAGATGAGGAAATTATTGCAGAATGGTAGCAGGCTCCCAGGTTGCATCTGTTGGAGTTGTATCTTTCCATTTAATTAACACTTCATGGATGGTGGGATGATGGAGATGACTTTCGCGTTGGTCCAAGACTGATTAGGGATGTAACCAAATGAAACCTTATTCATCCAACTCACGAAGATAGGTTTGAGTTTGGAACTTAGTTCCAATCACCTTCTTTAATCATGAGATGTGAAAAACTGGATGGAGCTTAGAATCACTAGGTAGAGCTAACTGGTAGGCGATGGTCCCCATAATATTGAGATTGGCATAAGGACCATAAAATTTGGGAGTAAACTTCTCACAATGGTCTTCTTTGAGTGATTTTTTCTTATAAGGTTGTAGAAACATAAACATTTGGTCCCCTTCAACAAATTAATGTTTAGAATGAATGATCTTGACAGGCTTGTTGCTTCATATGATTTTGAGCCATCATCAAATTGTCTTTGAGAGTATGGAGAATGGCCTCACGTACTGTACAAATGTTTTCAACCTCCTGAACCGTAGAGACACCTAGCATGTATGAGAGAATTGACAGTGTATGTTTTCCATATAATGCTTCAAAACGAGTCATGCGAGTGGCTGTATGGTAAGATGTGTTGTACCACCATTCAATAAGTGGTAACCACTGATCCCACTGATGCTACTAGTCAGATGCAAAAGAACTTAAATATGTTTCCAAACACTTGTTGGCAATTTCAGTTTGGCTATTAGTCTAGGGATGATAGGTAGTGCTAAGATGTAATTGGGTGCCATGTAGCTTGAACAATTATTTCCAAAAATTGTTGGTGAATGTGGTATCCCCATCAAAGACAATAGAATGTGGCAGTGTGGATATTATCCATGAAAATGTGGTCCACTGTGGACACGATGAAGGGATGTTTCATAGCACAAAAATGAGAATATTTGGAAAATATGATCAACCACCACCATGATGATTGTATTGTTTCCGAATTTAGGGAGGCCCATAATGAAATCCATAGAGATATCCCATCAAATAGAAGGGGGAATGGGAAGCATTGTGAGCATGCTAGGGGATTTGAATGTTTCTCCTTTGTTGTGTTGATGGACATCACATTCAAACACAAAGGTGTAGACGTCATGTTTCATAACATTCTAGAAAAATGAATGGTTGACCTTTTCATAGGTTTTGGTAAACCCTTAATGCCCAGCAGTGTGTGAAGCATGAAGCTTAGAAAGCACTATAGATTTAAGTTGTGATTGTTAGCTTATATAGAAACAACCTTTGTAGAAAATATTATTATCATGCCAAGAGTACCCTGGAGAGGCTAGATAATTTTCTTTCAATTGGTGGATCAGATGAGATATCTTGGAATCTTACAACCATTCCCGACGAGCATTTTGGAGCCAATTGGGTGCAACAAAGGAGAGGTAAAAGAGGGACCCTTCTTCTTCATATTTTTGGGAGAGATCATCAGAAACCACATTTATTTTCCCTTCTTGTAAATGATCTCATAATCATATCCAAATATCTTGGTGGCCCATTTTTTTTGCTCCAAGGACGAAGTCCTTTGTTCTAGAAAATACTTGAGGTTATGGTGATAAATTTTAATTTGGAAGCATTTCTCCAATAGATAAGAATGTCAAAGATCCACAACATGAAAAATAGTCAACATTTCCTTTCCATAGATGGATTGGCCCAAATGTTTGTCTGAAATTTGTTTGTTGGTGAAGGCCAGAGGCCGACCATCTTGTGTGAGGGCTACCCTAATTCCTTTTTCGGAAGCATCACATTCCAAGACAAAAGTCTTGGTAAAGTTGGGAAGGGATAGGACCAAATTCGTGCACATGTCATATTTCAATACTTGGAAGGATTGGTTAGTTGTTTGATTCTAGGTGAAGGTATTATTTTTAAGGAGAGCAGTGAGAGGTGGTGCAATTTTTCCATAATTATTAACAAACTTGCAATAATAACCCGTTAAACCCAAAAATACACAAAATCTCTTAAGAGTTTTAGGGTGATTCCAATCCTACTTAGCTTCAATTTTCTTAGGATTCACCCGTACACCATCCTTTGCAACAATATGACTGAGGCACTCCACTCCTGAAGCTCCAAAGGAACATTTAGATTGTTTGAGGAAAAGTTGGTTATTAAAGAGTATATGGAGAAATTGATCCACATGGGTGAGATGGGATTTCCAAGTTTTACTATAGATGAGAATATCATCAGATAAAACTAAGACAAAATGATGGATACAATGATGGAAGACATGATTCATAATACTTTGGAAGGTGGAGGGGACATTACAAAGGCTAAAGGGCATGACCAAGAACTCATAGTGACCCTCATGAATTTTAAAGGGAGTCCTGGGAATGTTTGCTTCTTCCATACGTATCTGGTGGTAGCCAGAACACAGATTAAGTTTATTAAAGTACTTTGCACCACTCAATTCATCCAAGAGATCATCAATAACAAGAATGACAAAATTTTCTTTGATGGTGAGTTTATTGAGGGCATGAAAGTCAAGACACATGCACCAAGTACCTTCTTTCTTGAGTACCATGACCACATGTGAGGAATATGGGTTGGTACTATGGAAGATAACACCTTCTTGGAGCAATTCTTGCATGATTTTCTCAATTTCATTATTTTGGGAAAAACAATGAAGATACGGGCGAAAATTGGGAGGAAGACTATTGGGAACAAGGGGAGTGGAATTATAATTAACACCATGGGAAGGGGAAAGTCCTTGAGGAGTGGAAAAAATAGCTTGGTGTTTGGAGATGATAGATTGGAGTACAAGATGCACAAAGAGTGTCTCAATTTATTGAATGGAATGTAATTGGGAAATAATACCTATGTTAACTTTCTTGATAATATTTTCCATTCGATGGGAACTGGTGATCTTAGGAGAACCTGCAGTGGGTCCTTGGAATTGATATTGTTGTCCCTACTGGTGGAATTTCATGATTAATGCCTTAAAATAAATGAGAATGGGGCCCAAAATGCATAACCATTCAACACCTATCACAATGTCACAACTACCCATGTCGATGGAAAACATATAATATTTCAAGTGGTAATGTCCAATTTGAAGACGTGCATTTTCACAACTCCCACCACATTTCATGGACCCACCATTCACTATCATGATTTGAAAATTGTTTACAACACAAATATAGTGATTGGTTTCTTGGGAAATGCAGTGGTCAATAAAATTATGGGTTCTTCCCGTGTCAACAAGGATGATGGATTTCATATGATTAATATAACCAATGGGCTTGAGGGTTTGTGGAGTAGAGAAGCTAGTGAGGGAATGTAGTTAAATTATGGGGTCAACTTTGATTGGCCCAGATGGCCTCATAGTAGCATGTTGAAGGGGTAGCTCTTCAGAAGGGGGAACTACAACTTCTTATTCAAAAACATTCTATAAAATGGATATAAAAAGTTTTTGTTCCTTACACTTGTGCCCAGGAAAATATTTTTCATCACAAATATAACAAATACCCTTGGTATGGATCTCATCCATTTTGTCTTGAGTTAATTTTTGGAATTTTAGGGGAGTGCCAGGGGGGAAGGATTTGTGGGGCAAGGGGGAGGAAAAAATGAGGGTTTTTTGTTCTGGTAAAAAACAACTTGTTGGTATTCTTAGGCATGTTTAGTAGCTTCCAACCAAGTTTGAGGGTGATCCATGAGGACCCGGGCTTAGATTTCATCCTTAATACCACTAATAAAACATTCTTGGAAGAACACATCTATCATTCCCTTCATTCTAAAAGACAAATTCTCAAAGGAAGTTATAAATTCTTCCACTGTTCTTGATCGTTTCAACTTGGTCAAGCATCCTAAATAGTGGGTGTTAGTTTCAAACCATTCATAGAGACGTGCAACAAATTGGATCCATGCAATATACCCCTGGAATGCATTTTTATGCCATTGCCACCATTTCCAACATTCAGGATCCTTATAGAGAACATCATAACGAAGTTTAGCCATCTCATCGATAATTCCACGTAGAGAGAAATAATTCTCCATTTGAGTGAAACAACTTGTGGGGTTGGAGCCATCAAATATATTGACCTCAACTTGGGGAGAATGGGGGTCACGATTGAAGGAGTTGGATTAAAAAATCACAGAATGGGAGGAATCAACACCATCTAAGTGAGATGGTTGGTCTGAGAAGGAAGGGCCCTAGAGGCAGTTCAACAATTGGTTGAAAATAGATTAGAGAGTGGAAAATTGTCCCATGAATTTGGTCTACATGGTATCAAATTGTTTCTTGATGTGGGTCTTGGATTTTTCAATGTGGGAATTGGCATAATAAATCTCATAAGTCACTTGGTTGATGGTCTCTTTGGTCTGAGTGACAGAAGCTTACAGGTCTTGGTTGTGAGTGGAAGCCATTTGGATATGAGGGGTGCATGTAAGTGAAAGGGGGTGGTGGGACCACATAAAAGAAGTAATTATAAGTGATAGGTACCATGACAATCAGGGAAAAAAGGGGACTATAATGGGATAAGTGGAAAATAGGGGCGTCGGGGAAGTGGGTCGGGTCCAATGAAAAAAAATGTCTTGAAAATGAAAGGTATTCTTGCGGTCCTGGTGAGGAGAGGAATCCAATGGGATAGGTCCCGAATAAGGGTGCCGAAAGACCCACTATACTTTTTTTTTTTACTCCTACGATGCTATACTCCAATCTGAATAATACTATAGTGGAGAAATGGCCAAATTTTTAACAGGAAGAAATGTGTAGGAATTTTGCAACCCGAATGCAGGAGGCAAGGTTGCACAGAAATAGATCTTGTCTCTTTTTATTCCATTTCCATCCCAAGGGTAAGGGTGTTGAGCATTTCAATAGATAATGGTTTTCCCTGTGCTATAGATCTCTAATATACATGCAGGGTCGAACAATAGTACTTGGCCCAATATCTTAGGTCACCAACTAAGGAGCCTAGACTGTACCCTTAGCTGTACTATCCAATTACCCAGGTACTAGAGACTATCTTACCGAGTGATTTTATCGGTGGCACTATAGCAATCAAGAAGTTGATCGGTGTATCTACGAAGGGCTTCAGGATATCAAGGCCGATATGTATACAGGTGTTGTCTGATGCACTACCACTCGAAGGGTTACCAATAGGGGTTATAAGGGTGGCCAAAAATGTGTACTTAAGTACCACTTGTAGTTCCTATGTGTATGCTTCCCTAACCAAGGATTTATGCATTGAACGACAGATCTATGTAGCTTTAAGGCATTGTAATACATCTCTACCCTCGAAAAAAATAACCCACAATTTTATTCCAAGGAAAGTACTCTGATAATGCTTGTAAGGTACTAGATGTATTATAATAGCCGAGAACATAAATATTGTAGAGAATAATAGCAGAACAACACAATATCTGAAAACACAACACCAAAATAATACCTTTATTGATAGGAAACAATATTCACTTGCCTCTTCGAGGGGGAAACCTCCAACAGAGAAGTGCTCTATTACAATAATTATCAAGACAAAACTTATCATGCCTCCTACTCTTATTTATACTAATTCCATATTCTAAACATCTTTCTAGTGGAAGATCTTTCTATAAGTGGAAGCTTCTATTAGGTCTTCTTACATTGACTTGTTCACATTTATTAAATAGGCCTTATAAACTAATGTTGTCCTTTATTACATGGAAAATATATTATTCTACCTACATGAGGGGTTAGGGAGGATAAGTCCCTAACAATCAATTTAAACTTGTTCTATATTAGTTCACTCAAATATCAAGTGGGCTAATTAATAAGAATAAAAGCCATTTATATGCCTGGAATATCAATGTTCACAATCTGATGGGTATTTCTCACATATTGCAATTCCCACTTTTAACTAATTGGAAATATTTTAAATATTTGGGAATGCCAATATGTTTGAAATATCTCCCAAGAGACACTTAGCAAGTTATTATTCATAAAATAAAAGACAAGTTTGAAATATGGGGTGCTTTATGGCTAAATCTAGCTGGCAAATTGGTGCTTGTCAAATATGTTATGTCCTTGCTTCCTATTTTTCAATTCTCTTCCCTTTTGTCTCATGTTTTCATTAAAAGAGATATGGCTGAGGAAAATCGTAAATTTCTGTGGCAAGGAGGCAAAACTAATTCAAATAGGTTTTATTTGGAAAATTGGAACTTGCTAAGGTCCCCTAAGGATCATGGTGGTCTTAGAGTTCAAGACCCTGAATTAGTGAACATTTGCCTTGGTTCAAAACTATTATGGAGAAAGGTGACAGGGGAAAATAACTGGTGTAAATGAGCTTTACTCAAAAAAACAGTTTTTTGGGGATAGAAGAAGGTGTCTTGATGACCCCCCAAGCTAGAAAAATAGGCTCCCTATTTGGAATTTTCTATGGGTCTCCCTTCCTCATTTTAAAAAATCTCTCACCTAGATTTTGGGAAATTGTTGACAGATCAACATTTGGAAGGATGGATTATTTGGATATTCCCATCTAAGTCAAGAACCCTATTTTGTTCCTCTCACGAAGTAGTTGTCATCTTAGCACAAACTCACCCTTTTTTTATATCTCAAGTTGGAGTTCTAATAGAGACAGTGTGGGTTGGGATTTGGGCCCTCTTCCCCTTCACCTCATCAATATGGCTCAATCCTTATTGTCAAATCTTAAAGGAGAAACCCCGAGTCTTCAATAGGAAAGATACGATAGAATTTGGGGAGTAGCAATCTATTCGGTAATCGAAGGATATCTATCTTTTCTTCAATGATCTACTCTTCCTGAAAGATCAACTATATGGAGGAATATATGGGATAATGATGGGATTCCAAAAATAAACATTTTCTGCTGGATTTTTAGCTCAAGGTAAGCTATTCATAGGGGAGAACTTGAGTAAAAGAGGTTTTTAGGGGCCCTTTTGATGTTCCATGTTCCTTCAAAATTTGGAAACTTCTCAACATTTATTCTTGGACTATGAATTCTCCAAACTTGTATGGAAATTAGTGTACTCAAAATTTCTACACAAAGTGTCATGGCCTACAACTATTAAAAAGTTTCTAGGAAAATGGGGGTCATTCTATCAGGTCTCTTTCTATGATAATCTTGTATTTCAAAGAGCATGGAAGGATTGTCCTAAATATGTTTGTTGGAAACTATGATTGGTCAGAAATAGAGACATTTTCAAAAATAATTATACAAATCCTTTCTCTATCATTGCTCACTTTGAAGGAAAAATGGCATAATATTTGAATTCAAGAGAATAAAAATGGATTCCCCACATAAACTAGATCTAGGGGAGTAACTCTCGATGTCCAAATTAAACGTAAATGTTATAATTAGTAACAAGGTGTCCCACACTAATAAAAAAATGTGAGGAAATCTGAATTTTTAAACATTGATATCTGAAATTATGTTTATATAATTTTATAATGAAATTAAAAAGTCTTCATAGCATTAATATTTTATTTTTTAATAATTAACTTTTTTCATGTACAACTTCTTTGGCTGTGAACACCAGCTATGACAACTAGCTAGCTCCTGTTCAACTGCTGCTTGCCTGGGCAAAACCAGGCCCCGCGCGATATCAACTCAACCATGAGGTGCGAAGCAATAAGGAAGATCCCGCCCGATATGCCATGTATGCTGGGATGACCAACTAGGTATAGGAAAACTCGAAAAGTATCTTGAGTATGGCATCATAGGATCAAAGAATTGTAGACGCATGGGCGAGTGCCACAGTCTTACGCAGATAGCAGTATTGAACTTTCACGGATTTAGTTATATACCCTGCACCCTTATTACAAACACACTCAGCTCCATAATACCAGTGACACGAAAAGACAAGGAAGTTATTTGGAAAAAAGCCCAGTATGGGAGCAGCTAATCAAACTTTAGAGCGGGGCACGACGTTAGGAGGAGCTTTCTATGAAAAGAATAAACACTCTAATCAAAAGGTGAAATTTAAATTTTAAAATGTTAATATCTAAAAATATATATTTTATATTGATATCTAAAAATCTTGAGAGCTTTAATCTCTTATTTTTTATTAATTAATTTTTCTCAAATTTTTCATATGAATAATATAAAAGGTACTCTATTCAAAATGTGAGGAAGTCTAAATTTTAAAATATTCATATCTAAAAAATTGTATATATTGATATCTAAAATTCAATCATTTTGATAGCTTTAGTTATTGGTTATTTTTTTATGTCCTTCCTGTGAATAGAAAAGGAACTCTTTAATCTAAATTTTAAACTATTGATATTTACAGATCTTTATATACATTTGATGCAATTTGGGAATTTGTGTTTTCAAATAATTGATTTGATTGAATTATTTTTAAAACTTGAGATTATCGATGACCTTTTTAAGCTAGAAACGTCGGGACAGTTCCGGGCTCCAACTTTAGCTAACCTACCCTCGATGCACTTCATTTCTCAGTCACCGTTTATGAAGGAGGGGAGAAAACCTGGAGTAGTTTGTCACACAGAGGGTTTCGGTGCAAAGACTGGGTATGTTGCCCCAAGCGATCCAATCTTAAAAACTATAGGTGTTAGGAAGAGTCCTTTAAAGATAAGGGTTTCAAAAGGGAGTGATAGAGAGTCAGGGGTATCCGAGCAGAGGTCCGCGGAGAAAAAATCGTGGAAGCTGAGAAGGAATAATAGAAAAATGGTATTGGGGCATGATGTGGGTCTGAAGGAAGTTTCTTCTTTGTCATTATTATCATTGTTTGGGAGATTTAACTACTGGGCTTGTCAATGGTAGAAATTGGAAAATGGACAAAAAAAAAACTAGAAACCCTATTTAGGTTACACTCCTGAAACTCTGGTGTTAGTTCGCAGTTGGTTCTTTTTCCTTTTAGAAAAGAGGAAGATGTGGAAAGGATTCTGGATAGGGTTTGGCTTTGTGGTTCCAACAGTTTAATGATTAAAAGGTGGACACACCTATTTAATCCAGAGAAATAAAATTTCATATTTAGACATCTTTGGGTATTGTTTTTGGGTTGTCCATTGGCTTTCTGGAACTTAGAATCTTTTAAAGAAATGGGTGATTCTTTGGGAAAATTTATGCATGTGAATTTGTTGTCTGGACAGGATCGGACAGGATCGTAGAATCGAAAAAATAATGGTTGAAATAGACCTTCAAAAGGGTTTACCAGAGTTCCTATAAATTGAATGGAGAGATATTGTTCACATACATAAACTGGATTATGTGGGGATCCCATTCCGCTGCATGGTCTGCAAGGAGGTGGGAAATTTGAAGAATGCATGTTCTAGGAAATCAAAAAAACAATCGGCATGGAAGGAAGAGTGTCCTGAGAATGCCCCAGATCTAGAAATTTGTGATGAGAAGGGATCTATTGAAATGGATGGGGACTCCCAAGTCAATTCCATGATTTCTTCTGCGTTCATAGGTATGTTAAAAATATTTCCCCCTACTCTTTTTTCATCTCTATCTATGAAGGAAGTAGAGTGGTTACATAGACTTTTTTCAGATAATATTGTTAGGTCTAAACTCTATGTTGACATTAGTGAGTTAGATGTTGTAAAACAAAATGATTTTGGATCGGGGATTCTGGGAGAAGGGTTATTTCTGGGGGGAGGTTATGGTGACGGTAGGTTACTTGCTGATAAAGCGGGAGTAGAACCGGAGAGGGAGGTAATTTATGCGGGAGATTTAGACTCTCTGGAGTTAGGGGCTTCATGTTTAGGGGGAGAGATTTTAATATGTTGTACTAATTTGGAATAAGTTAAGGTGGACACCAAAGAGTCAAAAAACCTTGGTGTAATAGAAGTGGCATATTTGGAAGACCCACTTTATTTTTTTAAGGAACCTAGATCTTCGGTTGGGCTTGGGGACTCTATTACTAAAGAGCGGTGTGTAAACCTAATTGTCGAGGAATCTTTAAAAAATTTAATACCTTCTTATAAAGAAGTTCTAAGTCAAACCCCTATACATATTTTCTCGGGAGATGGGGGGGGACTATTACTGAATCGTGTCCAAAGAAAAAAATTGAAAAATCAACTCTTGAAGTTGTTGGATGGGGGAATAAAAAGGAGTTATCAAAGAAGAAAGGGTCTATATTTGGGGTATTAGAGAAATAATTCTCTCCGATAAAAACATGAAGTACAAGGAAGAATATTAAGGAGAAAGAACAAGTTGGAAATGTAGTGTTGCAGGTTTCAGAGGGTCCAAGGGAACTTAGAGCATAGAAATCCCTGGTGAAAGGCATAAAATGATAGTGATCTCTTTGAATTTTAGAGGAGTGGGGGGTGATCCAAAATCATTATCCCTTAAAAGACTGTTTGATTTGGTTAAACCAGATATATTTATGATATAAGAAACTATGGTCGATGGAAACAAGGCGAGAGAGGTGTTCTCATATTTTTTCATGTCTGGTATTTCTTTTTGGTGGACTCAACAAGTTTATCCATGGGTATACTTTCTACGTGGAACCCCAAAAAAGCTAATTTCACTACCATTTTGACTCCTGCCGGAATCTTACTAGAGGTATTCATAAAGCATATTAATAAAAAACTGAAGCTGGTAAATTTTTATGGGTCATATGGTGATAGACAAAGTTTCTAGAACAATACAAAAGAGGATGTGTTACTATTTAGGAGTCGAATTTAATTATGGGTGGAGATTTGAATTTCACAATTTCTACGAGAGAAATTTAGGGAAGTCCTGCTCGAAGTGATCCATTGTCTTCTTACTTCAATCAGATGATTCAGGGATAAGTTCTAATAGATGTAGAACTTGTAAATACATTTCCAACTTGGAGGAATGGTAGGGGAAGTCAAGATTTTGTAGCAAAAAGATTCAATCTATTTTTAATTAGTGAAACATTGGTGGATTCCAAGCTCAATTTTAGAACTTGGGTTGTTAATGTAAAGTTATCTGATCATATTCCAGTAGTTTTTCAATTGGAACCAGACCAACAAAAAAAAAAGATCCCTTTTAAATTCAATTCAATGTGGTTAAAAGACCCAGATTTTGTTTTTCTAGTGCGCTGAAATTGGCATAATATGGTGGAGTTTGATTCTACTTCTCCAATTGATAATCTAGTCTCAATGCTAAAATCTTTGAAGTCTTTGGTCATAAAATGGGGAAAAAACAAGAAATGAAAATCTAAAGAAGAACTAGTCCAAGTTGAAGTGGATTTGGATATCCTTTACTCTACTTTTCCTAAGGTTTTGAGGGAGACGATGAAAGAAAGCATTGGACAGAGAAAGAAAGAAGGAAATTGGAACTATTAAAACTAGAAGAGGAGACTTGGAGACAGAAAAGAAGAATTGCATAGCTAAATTACGGTGATAAAAATACTAAGTTCTTCCATGCCTACGCCAACTTTAGGAACCAGACAAATACAATTTGGGATATCATAAAGGAGGATGGTTCGGTGGCTACTAAGCAGAAAGTCTTGGAAAAGGAAGTTGTCTCATACTTTGAAAAAATGTTTAAATCTCAAGAAAATATTTCTATTATACAACAATTGGAAGTGATCCAGACTCACCCTAGAATCTTTTCCATGGAAGAAGGGAACAATATTGTTTCACCAGTTAACTTATCTGAGGTGTTTTCCACTTTGAAAGGATTTGTTTTTTCAAAAATTTATGGGCCTAATGGCTAGATAGTTGAATTCTTCTTGGATTTTTTTTTATCTTATGGGACATAATCTATTGGATGTACTGGAAGAATCCACAGTTAAGGGGAAGATAATTGGGGCTCTAAATGCTACTTTTGTAGCACTTATTCCTAAAAGAGATAAACCTAAATCCTTTGATGGATTTAGAGCCATCTCGTTGTGTAACTTGGTGTATAAGGTTATTTAAAAAATTATTACAGTCAAAATCAAAGTTTTTCTTTCAAAAGGTATTCCTAAGGAGCAGTTTGGGTTTTTAGAGAACAAACAAATCAATGATTCTATAGGAATATCTG